>OZ023212.1:36766553-36832727 GCA_963995525.1 Escarpia spicata | reverse complement strand
ACGTCACACTCACACACACACACACACACACACACACACACACACACACACACACACACACACACACACACACACACACACACACACACACACACACACACACACACACACACACACACACACACACACACACACACACACACATACACACACACACACACACACACACACACACACACACGCACACACATATAATATATCACAACGTCCATCCACTCATCCACCGCCATTCCCTCCGTCCATCCGTCTATCCTGCGATACCACTGTGCTACTGGCGAGCGACACAGGGCTAACCGCCCGCCAGTAAACAGTCCGTTGTAAAGTGCGGATCGTGTTTAATGCACTCATGCAATGCAGCTTACAAATAATCACATGTGACAGTCGCTGACCACTCGCGTATCTACAACTTGGCTATTAGGCTATATTCAAAACCAATCACCTGCTTGGACATGATTGATGAATATAAGGTTTAGAGCCATTTGTTTTCTTCTGAAAATCGAGACGTATTATGTTCACGATTTTCGCACACGATTTCGCATCGTTGCTCAATGTTCACTGTGCTGTGAAAGAAACACATACTGAATCATAGAAACGGTTTACGGAACCCTTATTTATTACCACCAATTGCCAAAGTTATCCTATGCTTATCGATTGTGTCCAGCACATCGCATTGGTAAACATTCATAAATAAAAGGCTGTTTCACAAAAGCAAGCACGCATCAGCACCACACTGTTTCCGCGGGCGTGAATCTATAAACACTCGTGACATTCCGGCGTGCCAGGCGAACAGACACGGCCTAGAGCGAGTCACGCCAATACAACTGCAGTCATAGAGCACGCTGACACCGAGCCGTAAAGTCGATGGACCATATCTGCTGGCGTATTATTGACGGACAATAAACGCGTGTTCAGATCGGTGCGTGGACATGTTAATGAGGACGCGCGGGCTTATTGGCGCGCCTCCATCAATTGGATGTATTTTGGATCACATTCGTGGCGTTTTGGCGATATTTCAATAAAATCGTTGGTGACCTTTCGTGGTCTAACTCCGACGAGGTCTACTGTTACTCCTGCGGTCAGAGTACAGTTAATCTTTCTGTTATGTTTCAGACATATCAGCATGTTTTGTGGCAGAATGCAGATTTTGAAGTGTATATTTGGTGGAGTTATGTTTGGCCGTACTCAGACAAATTTGCACACGTGGCCGCAGTATTGCATGGCTGTTTTTGTCAATATTGATGTGTATTGTGCATGCAAGCGATGTGATTTTTACCAAACTTGTTTAGCACATCGATGGCATGATAACAGTGGCTGTGAAGATGTTTCAGCATTTGATTCCGCATAATCATACAAAAGGTTATCATAACAACCTAATGGTGCTCTTTGCCCTGTTGACTCACACAAATGCCACGAATTCTCGCTCATTGATCCTCTCGTCGTGAATGTGCGTTCTTGTCGTGTTTCAGATCACGAGACAAGATAGCAGCGCCCGATGATCAGACACTACATGGCCACGAGATAGCTGCAGCTCCATCCGTCGCAACCCCGACAGTTGGCGAGGAGCCACCCCGTGTCTCCAGCCTCAGCGCGCTGGGCGGATACCGAGGCCGAGCGACGTGCGCCGCCAGTGATGCACGGGGTGTCAGGTACGCATGTCGTAATGGCGCGCTTCCGTCGTGCGACGGAGGTACCAATTTGTGAACGACTTCACTGACATCGTCGCGTTCGACGAATCGACGGCGGTTTCCGTTAAAACAACCGGCGGTGCGGTAATTATTGCCTAGGAAAGGAAACGGCTGAAGCTGCCTTCGTTTGCGGTTGGTTGTACAACGCTCGGCGGCTGCGGCCGGCTCACATTGCGGACGAAACTCGACGCCGACGCACCGGTCAGTCGCAATGGCCAACAGCCACAGCTGGGGAGACACGTCGAGTGTCGACTCCCAGTTCACGGAGAACGACGAGGAGCTCTCCTTTCTGGAGGCGTGTATGGAGTGTGACGAGGACGCTCTATATGACATCATCCAGGACGGTGTCACGTGGGAACAAGTGAACGAGAAAGATAAATCGGGAAGGGTGAGTGCTGACCATTGTTTGCCATGACGTATAATAATATTACTTAATGTGATAACAATACTGTGCTCAATCTATTTCAGAGGTAGAAAGTGCTATGTCAATTAGATGTTGCAAAACCAAAATTGTTGATACAATATTTATAGTAGCTCCCATAAAAATTTGCAATTTTTCTAGAATCCGGGCCCACCTAATTTTCACCATTTCGACTATTTTCTTGTTTCATATTTATATTTATATCTAGTGCATTCATTTAATAATTTCACATCGTTTCATGCCTATTTTGATATAAAACATAATATGGTGGGGCTCCTTAGAGACCCAAATAGCGTTCCTGTTTTATTCAACTTCCGCTGTTATCGCTCATTTCAAACGCGCTTCGCCATAACAACCGAGACTGATGTAAATCGGAACGTTATTTACAGCGCTAAAACTGCCATAAAACACAGTGTATGATAATAACGTCTGCCCTTTTTGTACCCAAAGCGATATGGCACGATGGAAGGAACAATTGCAATATAATTTTGAGGCAAGAATGTTGTATTGGCGAACACGAGGTGGTCCGAATTCTGCAACAACAACAAAACCGGCATTGACTATTAATCTCGCACATACAGAAACAAGGCAGATGTAGCTTTGACAAAGCTATTGTTCTATTACACCACCGTCGGCAGCGTAAACACATAGGATTTGGTTTCATTACTAATTTAAGACGACTAGCGCAATTATCTTGTCAATATTTGAAATACTAGGGCAATTCATTTCCCTCTTGATCGTCTTCCTAGTCGGATTAGTCATAATCCCTCTTGTATCCAGTAAGCCGTCCAGCTACATTGATCCAATTTCCCGAGCCGGCAGATGAAATTCGTTCGATCGAGATACGTTGGCTCGGCTGTCTTGCACCGAGCTTCGCTACTGAACCGTCTTGTGCCGTCATCCCTTCTACCTCCGAACTTCGCTCACAGTAAATATTAGGGCCGCAACAATACTGCTGGAAAGATACTGCTATTCCCGATGGTTTCATAAGTCTTAATATTTTTCGGCTGTGGGTCTCCTCCTGCTGTTTTTGGGCCTGTCTGGTTTTTCTTTTTAGCACGGGTTCCACTGTTAACCTTGTAATGTAACGTTTATAGTTTCCTGCCGAAGGGTGTGTCCAATCCATGTCCACTATCTGTTTGAATGTCTTTCCTGATGCCGATTTGTTCGCCGTGGTTATTTGAAACAAACGCCAACTTGCAAATGTCAAACATTCGTTTTTCGTTATTAATGCAAGTCTGCAAATAAAAGAAGTCGGCATATAGGCTTAAAACGCCATCTTCAATTGATTTAGCCCGTCATGAACCATGTTCGTTGGTGTTAACGTGATGATGTGTCTGGCAATACACAATCGATTACAGTTAATATGTCGTAGGCGTTTTCATAGAGATAAAATATCGTAGCATATAAATTCATAGCGATCATGGGGCCCAATGACAATACAACTGTACTTTCTTTGCTACAGGTTGTATAATTATACAATAATTGTGTAATTGAAATACTTTGTTTTCAGTTCATTAATCGTGAAAATTGGTTTAATGTCGACGCACAGCTGGATCGCGCGGGATCTTTTTGTGTGCTGCCCTTTTTGTCGGCCGACAAATGAATCATGGGCGCGTAATCAACAAATCTAATGCCCCGGCGCTGTGAGCTGTTGTCCGCTGGTTTTTTTGTTAGAATTCTGTTGCGATTTAACGAAGCCGCTTCATCGCAGCAGATGCGTTGCTTTCATCCGCGGCCGTGATCGAGGACTGTGTCTTTTCAAACACAACATTAATATGATTGTATTGCCGTGATCGCTGTCGTTATGGTGATTATGTTGATTACGTTCAGTGTTAATAAGAGTGAATTGACCCGATAGACCGATAGCCATCGAAGAGGACAGAATGATAAAAAAGGAAATTGTTTAATAGCTTGGATGCAGGAATAGACTCCATATAATATAGCACTTGCTTATGGCAAATAATTCGCGCTTCAAAGTCACTGTACACCGATCCGATGTTCAGTAATGTTTAACAGGATATACGCTGAATCCGTTGTACTTTGTCCCAATTTGGTTAGGAACGTGGGGACGAGTCAACTTCAAAGCATCAAGTGTCGGTAAGTGTAAACACCGGCTAATTATTTAACAAGATTTAACAAGATTGCCATCCAGAGAATTAACTCTAAATGGCAGGTGGACAAGGAAGACTTTGGCTTATCGCGAGTCCAAACTTTGTTTATCTATGCGTATCCCGCCCTTCTGGGGTATATGTCTACTTTGTTTTTAAATATATTCACGCTGCTAACGCTCACGCAATCAGCAGATAATCTGTTCCATTCATTTATAGTACTCTGTGAGAATGAATACTTTCTGATATATCTAATATGCCGTGTTCCATCACTAATGTTTCTTCATGTCCTCTAGTCTTTCTATCTTTCTCAACTAAGAACAATATTTCTATCAATATCTTCATGTACAGTGAATAAAACTGAAAGCTTTGTTTACAAATTGAGCATTTCGCTGACGCCACTGTCAAATTGCGAACACTATCTCAGGCTTATTAAACGTAATTTGGCAAACAGTATTTTACAATATAATATGTACCCTAGTATTAAGAACGATATACTGTATAATAAGTGTTACTAAATTAGAAACGATCATCGCACCTTTAACCCTTTATTGGATTAATTATTTCAGCTTTTCAAAATAAACACATTCTTCACAACCTATCTTATAAGGTTGCATTCAACAAAGTATAACATTATCCTAGAACATGAGATAAATATGTTTTATACACTAAACTGGTAAGGCAACACTGATGTTGTGTTGATAGGACAAGTAGAACATTTACACAACATAAAATTGGCTCGTTGCCCCAGGGAAAGAACGTGAGGCAACAACGTCCAATAAAGAATTAACTCAGCCAGACAGGCCGAAGTACACCGGCCCACAATGCACCGGGCCAGGATGTACCAGGCTGATTTAGAACGACGGTGATACATAAATCACCCAATCGATTTTGCTCACACTGCGCAGGAACCGGTAGGCCCATCAACACTGGATAAATACATGTTTATTAAATTGTAATAGATGCCACGCCACGTGAATTGATAGCTAGCAACTTACAAATATCATACACGTCTTATCAAGGAAATTGAATATCTAACATGAGTTTCTTATCACATCCAATTAGATATATCGTTCGCGCTGTTAGGTAATACTAAAACAGACTCACCATGATGCTATAGAAGCCGCATAGACATCATACCCACAAAACCCTGACTTCTGAATAATTGAATTCCACTGCGACACAATGTAGCGTTATGTATATCAAATTGATTATAATATATTGATTGACGTTACCTCTCAAGAAACTTGCTTTTGATTTTCGCATGTTTCGACTGGGTCACACGATCTTTGCAATCAACGGAATGGTTTGCCTTATTGCGGGCTGTCACATGACCAGCGTCGTGTGACACATGCCACAGAGGACTGGCCAGTTCCTGTCCGACTTCTCGGTTTATTTCAGGCCAGGTTTCGCTTTGTGGATGTTGATTGACCATGGCGTATCAAACCACTCTGCCAATGACGCCTGTGCGAAGCAGTCGAAATATTCGAACATTAAAAGCAAGTTTCTGGAGAGGTTATGTTGATCAATATTGAAATGAACCAAGAAACCGGAACTTCGTTGCATGCAAGGATAGTTATGTTTCAAGATGATAAGAAAATGACCACACGACTGTGTAATGGGTGCCGTCAATACACAGCGCGTCGTGAAGGAAGAGTTATGCAATCTCTCACGTGCAGGCCAGCTACGGGTGGGATGTCAAAGCACTTTATATTTGTGTTAAATCATTTCGAAACTCTCCTCTTCATTGTACTGCAAACATATAATAACGACTAACAACCCGCGTATATCTGGTTTTACTTATTTCACGGATGTCGGTAGACGAATGTAGTCCTGCACCGACTTCTCGGAGATCGGACGTGCCGCTGTTCAAAGTAAATTGTGTCCAATCCAAGTTGACTCGGTTCATTGAGATGCGCTAATGAGTATCTGACTATAGATGACAGTGGAATTAGGCATTTTTGTGCAAGTAATTCCATTGCTTCCCACGGACGTTGCGATGGTGTTTGCAAGAATAGGTCTCCCACAGCATGTCGCAGTCATTTATCCTAAAGATGATATACTGCCAGTTTAAAACACGTTTACTCTTTGCCCTACAGAAACTTCCCTAAACAGTTCATAAATGTTACGAGATGCCTTTTCTAGACTGAATATATTTCGCTGCTGACGCTTCTACAGTGTATGCTTCATCGTTCCGTTGTAAATGCAAATATTGTTGGAAAAGGCCCTCGTTGGTCGACCTACAGGGAATGGCGATGTAATCCACAGAAAGGGTCGACGTCTCCAACAGCTGAACCGAACCTCTCTATCTCGCCAGACACGATAAACAGTGACGTCACATGATGGCGAAATTCGGGCAAGGAACAAACTGTTTACGTCAAAACGTAAACAAATGCGGCCTATATGCAAATTCCTTTGAGTCGTTAGATAACCGGCGTCTTACGCGAGCGTTCGGTGTATTTTCAGTGCGTTGGCCTGACGGTCTTGTTCACGATATGGCCACTTTGAGATAACGATGGCGGCAAATGTTGTCTGTGGGTACGTGAGCTATCTCTTTCGTGTCAGGCTTCCACACTGGCCGTATCGCTAATCCGAGTCATGCCTTCAAACAATCCTGAGACGGGGAATATCAACGCCCGCTTGTGCTTGACCTGGCCACGAGTCAATGTCTGGTGTGTGATCTAAGGGATGTATCTAAAACCGGTTGAGTCAGTTCGCAACATTTACACTCAAAACGCTATGGTATACAGTTGTGTGTTTGAACCTGGACCACTCGGTGTCCAATTTTAAATTGATCGTTTTTATAATAAAACATTGGTCGTTTTTATTATACAATCGTGATATAATGTTTCAAATATATATATTCTACCACGCTACACAAATGCATTTTAAACAGTCTCTGGCTCAAATATGAGGGACAGGTGCGAGAATATCGGCTAATTTCCAGCATGAGAAAGGTGTTTTGAATCTATTTTGAAAACAGACCAATGTTTTGATACTAGGTTTAAAAGAAACATTATTCTAATGTGTTGAACGTCCTACACCGGGTTTACACGAGACGACACCGTCGCAGCAACGATGCAATAGCTACGTCATTATAAAAGGTCCAGGCTGTTTCATACAGCGCACGACATCGCTTCAAAATGGAATCAGTTCAAGCGACGCCACCGGGATGATTGGTGGCGACGAACAGCTTACGTCTGGTTGCAGCGACGGCATCGCAACGTGTAAACCCGGCTTAAAGCAGCTGGATCAGTCTGACGGCTACGCTGAAATACATGTTATTAGGATAACAGTTATTAAAATATTAGCGACGCCAGCCGCGAACTTGTAGGCGGCTGGCGCTGTGTGCTTCATTAACGCTCGGTCGAGGTGACTTGTGCGCGTCTTTGACACGCACGCAAATAAAGCACATTACAAAACCACAAGAGAAAATAGCACCGCACTAGATCGTTTCGTTATGTCTAACGCTGTCACGATTGTATTAATATAACACGCATGTAACGAATGGTTACGTAACCACCTCAGTTAAGATGGAAAGACTGCGGTATGCACGTAAGGCGGGGGGCGGGGGGCGGGGGGCGGGGGGAGGGGGGCGGTAACATGTTGATAGTGAAGACTGGCCATAACGATATATGGAAAGGGGTAACTGACGGGATAATAAAGCAGTACAATAAATAACAATACTCCATTTAAAGGGTGCTAAGAGGGAAAACACACGCGAGCACATACTAGTCACCAGTCGCATCCCATGTTTCCGTTTCTCTGTAGACAAAAATACATACATTCGGTAGGGCAAATAATTAGTCTAACGGGCCGTCTCAGATGTTGCGACATCGTGTGGTCGAATGTACCCTCTAGATGAGTCGGTAGATATGCAGTATTTGTGGCTGTTTGAACTGGTCCCTGGAGCGGTGTCCTTCCGCCAGCTCGTCGCGGTGAGGACATCCGTCGGTGACTCGACGTCGACGACAAAGGGACACGTCTGAGAGTTCACCGCCGGCAGCCCAGGGCGCTTCCGTCACCAACGTCATTGTCACCTACCGCGCACGCACTTGACATACGTAAACAGGCGTCGTGCGTTAATACCAGTTGTCACCTTTCGTGACACATGACGCTAACTAATTTGAACTAGCTTACAGCCATCCATAGTAATAACGCTATCTCTCACATTTCCGATTCGTTAATTATCTCACAATCGTCCGTTGGATACTAATTAAAACTCGAGTGATCACGTTACAGCAATTAATGCAGCTCGTTTGTCTTACATCGTATCACGCATAGTGTATCCAATGTCATTGGAAAAATGTGCCTTGTGACAATACATGAAACAAATTACTAGACAATAACAAATTCCAACATCTAGGATAGATTTGTCAACCATTATCTATCCAATAAACGTTGCTGATATCTTGGAAATGTTGGTGATACCTTCGGCGAAATAAAGACCTATAGAGCGAGGTGTGGTTTCCGCTGTCCACGTTCTCGACATTCATGAGGACATTGGAGCTCGTAGGACCATCCTGTTTCTGGTTATGCCACAGTTGTAAACTGTCATGACACGCAAGCATGCACGCATTCAAGCACAGACACGCACGCTCACACGCACACACACGCATGCGCGCACACACACGCATGCGCGCACACACACGCATGCGCGCACACACACGCATGCGCGCGCACACACGACACGCACACCGACAACGCACAGACGTGCATGCATGCACACGTACGCACATACACGACAAACACTACATGCACGCACGCATGCACACACACACACACACACACTCAAACACACACGCGCGCGCACACGCACACACACACACACACACACAATTTCTCGAAACAGATCACAACATTCTAATCGTGAAAATCAATCGTCAAACGAGATACTAGTTAGATGTATCCTGGTGGGTAACATTTCACTAACTCCAAGCAAGATAGCAGATAGCTTTGTGTTGTTGACCCGTTGAGAGAGATGTAAGGAACTCCGACCTGTCACTTCTACACAGCTCGGTCGTAATTCGATCAACATTTGACGAGTATCAGCGACTGGGACTAATCGTGTAACTTCAGGCCAGTAAATCCCGCGTTCTCTCCGTAGTCTTAGGGGTCAGCACACTGTCAGTTTTCCCATTGGCGACCATGTTAATGTTTTGTGTGATTATAAGAAAACGTGACCTATAAAGTTTCTTAAACTTCTCACCTGCTGTTATTATCATCTCATTGACATGCTGGTCGAGTTTAGTCAAAATCTCATATCTCTAGCTCTTGCAAAATGCCTGTATGTATGACACCCGTCTATTTACAACTGGATGCAGCTAAAGTGTCAACTAGCCAAATTGCTGCCAGATACCCTTCCGCTTAGTAAAATCAGCTAAAAAGACACCATTTTACTGTCAACAGCTTCAACAATCACATCTAGAAATCTGACTACTCAAGTGCACTTATGTCAGAGCAAGTGAATATTATAAAAAGTCATTTCTAAAAAATATACTGCACTTTTTTTCGTCTGTAATCAAGCAGGAAGTCCAACAGTGTGCTGACCCCAAATAGGTATGGCAATTTTGGAGAAAATGTTGAAAACAACACACTTTATAGGCACCAATGTTACAAGCACTCTGCAATTTTATTTTTTTGTAATCCCTCCAGGTGTTTGTGTTTTATGCACATTTCAAAGGTGCCACCAAACTTGGCAAGGCACCATAAAAATCAGCACTTCGCCGTTGGACAATTTGTAATCCAGCACAATGTTCTCAGGTGGCACTATGAACTCCTGATAAAGTTTTCCAGAAAGTCAAATATGTGTTTTATAAGAAAATTCAATACAGCTAGTTGTTACGTTACATTCAAATTTGTATTTATTTTTTGACCTTGTGCCCTATTTACAAAGGTAAACATCAACAAAAAGTCACCTTAGGGTGTGAATTCCTCAAAGGCCAGACGTCTCAAGCATTTCAATTACATAATATTACACAGCCTAATTAGCAGACATTCAGAAAACAATGCCACTTGCTTGATTGGCCAGAAGGTCCAGTCAGTAGACAGATCTGATAACAGGCTCCGGCTTTGGCTGACTCCAGCTAATCACTGTCCTCAGACTTCATTAGGGTCAATTACAACATCTTCACTTGTGTTTAGTCAGCTGATGTAAACAAAAAACGATTGATGAATCACCCTGCTGCAATGTTATTGGTTCATTTTCATACGTATTTTCAAATTGAGGCTTAACTACTGGCATACGCACCCCACCCCCCTTATAAGACATGTGTTCCGTCGCTGTGATTTGGACTTGCAGACTGGTGAGAAGTCTGTAATATCCAAAAACGGTTTGTTCCATTCAACTGCAGTTTTGCCATACACGTATTTTCAGTAATTGTTTCAAGATATTTGAAGTAAAATGCGTCCTCCGTGATTGTGCAATGACTATAGCGTGTTTCCGTTGCTAGGGACTTTAATTGGGGTCAGCACACTGTCAGTTTTCCCATTGGCGACCATGTTAATGTTTTGTGTGATTATAAGAAAACGTGACCTATATTATTATCATCTCATTGACATGCTGGTCGAGTTTAGTCAAAATCTCATATCTCTAGCTCTTGCAAAATGCCTGTATGTATGACACCCGTCAGTATTTACAACTGGATGCAGGCAGTAATCCGGCTAAAGTGTCAACTAGCCAAATTGCTGCCAGATACCCTTCCGCTTAGTAAAATCAGCTAAAAAGACACCATTTTACTGTCAACAGATTCAACAATCACATCTAGAAATCTGACTACTCAAGTGCACTTATGTCAGAGCAAGTGAATATTATAAAAAGTCATTTCTCAAAAATATACTGCACTTTTTTTCGTCTGTAATCAAGCAGGAAGTCCAACAGTGTGCTGACCCCCTTATCTCCCCCGCTGATTGCCAGACGCACACGGCGTGTCTACGGGAAGAGCCCGGGATCAACGCGAGATTGATGCCGTCGATGAACTGTCACCGCGCCGAAGCCCAACACAGCTCAATCACTGCTCCCGTACTGTGTGGCTGCAGTTTAGCTTCAGCTTAGCTTTTGTTCGGCTGTCGCCCTGTCGTGATTCAGCAATAACTCAGCTACTGTCGACTTGTACTTATTTTGAGATGAAGCTGCATTATGCAACACGGCGAACCTAAAGTTATGTAACTCGACCGAAACGTTGCGGTGTATTAGCTGCATTCCATCCAAGACCCATCTTTCTCCCCCCCTGTTTCTTGTTGGGTGGCAGTCACATCACCCTATCCGTTCCGCCTTCTTGACGATACGTCTCCGCCCATCCGGATCGTAATCTTAATATCTTCCCTCACTCTCGGTTGTTCATCCCTGTTCTTTCCAGTTCTCTCTTAGCATTGTCTTCCGATCTTAATTGAGGCTGGCCTATATATTCTGCTTCTCTTCCGCTACCCCTATTTACGAGTGACGGTCGCATACGTTCGAAAAGTCGCCAAAACACGTGTCGCATTACGCATGCGTGGGTGGTAGGTTGGTCGTCACTACGACACCTGTCGCGCTTACATTTATCCGGGCGTTAAATAATATCCGGGTGACGTCTCTGCGCGTGTGCGTATCTAGGGGTATATATATATATATATAACATTTTATAATTTATGTACAGGGTAGATATATATATATTTATATATATACATATATATATATATATATATGTGTGTGTGTACCCTGTACATAAATTATAAAATGTTTGCTTCCCACAGACGTGAACAATTTCTGTCGTAAAACAGTTTCCTCTCCACGCACACGTCACGTGACTTACTCTTACACTTGGTCACAAATCTGTAACAGCAAATTATAATGATATACTCTAACTATAACGCTCGTATTACGACAACAAACGAAACATATTTAACTACTGGACTTTATATATTACCACGTGATCTACTGGTGCCAAATAGTATGCCTTACATATGCACATAAACATCACCCAGATAAAATTTAACGCCCGGATAAATGTAAGCGCTACATCGTTGGTACCCTGTTTAGGATCAGCTAAAGCTAATACAAGTGTCATACATAACTACTATTGTTCTACATTAGCTATATATTAGATAACATGTCGGCTTGATCGGGTTAAAATCCGTATTTTTTATATGAAATTATAATTAAAGGTTTTTATGTATTTTGTCAATAGTTACTCGACCTCAAGAATTCTAATTTCGATCGTGTCTACCCTCACTCACTCACTCACTCACTCACTCACTCACTCACTCACTCACTCACTCACTCACTCACTCACTCACTCACTCACTCACTCACTCACTCACTCACTCACTCACTCACTCACTCACTCACTCACTCACTCACTCACTCACTCACTCACTCACTCACTCACTCACTCACTCACTCACTCACTCACTCACTCACTCACTCACTCACTCACTCACTCACTCACTCACTCACTCACTCACTCACTCACTCACTCACTCACTCACTCACTCACTCACTCACTCACTCACTCACTCACTCACTCACTCACTCACTCACTCACTCACTCACTCACTCACTCACTCACTCACTCACTCACTCACTCACTCACTCACTCACTCACTCACTCACTCACTCACTCACTCACTCACTCACTCACTCACTCACTCACTCACTCACTCACTCACTCACTCACTCACTCACTCACTCACTCACTCACTCACTCACTCACTCACTCACTCACTCACTCACTCACTCACTCACTCACTCACTCACTCACTCACTCACTCACTCACTCACTCACTCACTCACTCACTCACTCACTCACTCACTCACTCACTCACTCACTCACTCACTCACTCACTCACTCACTCACCCACCCACCCACCCACCCACCCACCCACCCACCCACTCACTCACTCACTCACACTTCCGACGTAGATGGCACGTCGCCACCTAGCAGACTATCAAATCAATCGAAATCAGGTTTCGCCTGAAATATGCGTCTTTCCGTGAGTTTGAACATTTATGTGTTTTTTATTTGGATTCTTGTAAAATACGTGTTGGCTGCAGGGAGTCTTTACGGTATATTGAGTGATCTCGAAGACAGGCCGAGTGACCGTCGGTAATGGGTGGCATGTATCAGTAGCCTGCGCCGTCTTGTCACCTTCCAATTAGTGGCTCCCACCTGCTTCGTACATCCGCCTTGGCATCGTGTCCTCGCGCCGTCGTCGAGACTGGCCCGCCACACGGCCAGGCTCCCGGAGTGGCTCTCAGGGCAGCCGCCACACAACAGTTCATTACTGGGCTAAGTGGGCGTAATTGGCGGAAGGACCGCCGATGCGCAGGTGGTCGTCGTGCGAGTGTACTGTGTGAGTGTAGTGGTGGGTGTCGTGCGGGTGTAGTGGTGGATGTCGTGCGGGTGTAGTGATGAGCGTCGTGCGGGTGTAGTGGCAGGCGTCGTGCCAGTGTACAGGTGTGCGTCATGCGGATGCAGTGGCGGGCGTCGTGCGGGTGCAGTGGCGGGCGTTGTGCGTGTGGTGTGGCGGGCGTCATGCGGGTGTTTTGGTGGGAATCATGCAGGTGTAGTGAAGGGCGTCGTGCTAGCCTTGTGGCGGTCGTTGTGCGGGTGTAGTGGTGGGCGTCGTGTAGCGGCAATTGCTGCAGTGATGATGATGATCATGATTTTGATTATGATGATGATATACTGTTCCTGTGACATAAATAGTCTGGGGGACATCTTAATGTTGCAATCAGTCCCCCGAAACCCTCTCAGCCAGCTTTCTCAGTGTCTTGATGTCATTGCGCGACCTCAGCCTGACGCCCGTCACTCTGAGGTCCGAGAGCAGTAGGTTTAGCAGGTTGGTGGTGGGCCTGCCGTCGAACTCTGTACCGGCAAGACCCGGCAACGGCAAACTGCAGGGCTAGTGGTGCAGGGCTGTCTTCGGGCATGCATAACATGTGGCCGAACATTGACTTCCGCATTCTCCGTACTCGCTGTGACTGCGGTTCTGTGATACAACGCGCGTACAGATCTTCGTTTGAAAGCATCCCGTTTGGCCACCGCATGCCCAGTATCGAGCGCAGGTGGCGTCTGTGGCAGACATCCAGTTTTTGAAGTATCGTGGCTGGCAGCTGTCGCAGTTATACAGCACTACACATACGACCATGGCATTGTACACCATAATTCGCTTGCCTAACGGGATTTTGGGCTCACGCATCCAAATTTTCCAGAACGACTGGAACGCGAAATTACCCAGCAAGCAACGATGTTGCATGTATTTTGTGCTGCAGAGCAGGGATCCTAGCGTTTTGCTGGATCTCCACTGCTCATTTCCTCGCAGCGTGGCAGCGACATCACCTGTCTCGTTGGTGTTACCGAATGTGTGGACATGTTCCGTCTACGCCTCGTTGACAAAGATGTTCCAGTTTGAGAGCTCAGTGCAAGCGGTGGTCTGTACTGCGTCTAATGGCTCTCGTTCTTCATCTACGAAGTCCACATCGTCTGCACATTCCCACTCTAGTGGCATGCCTAGGGCCGAAATGGGTTTGTCAGGCCTAGTTGTGTTTTGTGGGATAGCGGTCAGTGCTGCAGCAAGATAGCAAGTAAACAGCACAAGAGATAAGCTGTCGCCTTGTTGGGAGCCGAGTGTCGTTTCGAATCAAGCTGACTGCCAGATCCCACACGAACCATCAGGTGTGCCCCAGCGAGGAGGAGGCGTATAAGTCGGAGGACGTCATCGCTACCGCTAGCAAGATGGAGGACGTCTAGTATTCTGCGGCGTTGTATGGTGTCAAATGCGCGGAACATGTCAATACCCATCTTGTGGAAATCCCAGTGCCGTGACATTACTAAGAACACTAACATCCGCTGGGCCCATACAATGTCCACACAGCTGCGGCCCTGTTTGAAGCCGCTTTGGTACGTCCCAGTGAACAAGTTGACCTTGTTTTGGATGCGGCGGAGAACCACTGTGGACAGAATTTTTTGGATATTGTTGATATGGATACAACAGGTCTGAGGTTGGACAAATGCCAAGCTGTTTCTTTGTTTTCGGTAATGCCACCAGGATGCCTTTGCCCACCGCATCGAGTGCCTCAAACACTGTGCTGATGGTGTGCGAGAGGGCTGTCGAGATGGCGTATCCAGCGTACTTCAGTAACTCATTGTTTATCCCATCGGGCCCAGTCGCACGGCCATTCCTTGACGATTTGAGCGCGTTCTCCACTTCTGTCGATGTCACAGGTTGTAGAAGTGACCTTGGCTCTCCAGTTAAGGGCGCTGGTGGGCTTTCGGTGGGATATTTGAACTGTTGTTCAAACCAGTGCAGGATGGTGTCGGCTTTACTCTGATCGCTGCCCACATTATGGCCAGCTGTATCGTGCACACACATATGAAGAGGGCGGGTGGTGGCTCTGAACATGTTCTTGCAGTCGTCTGTGGACGTGATGTTACACGCAAGCTTGTCAGCACGCTGACAGGCCAGGTCGCACAGGCGTTTGTTGATGAGACGCAGGATTTTATTTCGTTTAGTCCTCATGAGGGTTCTGTCTTTACTCTGGTCGCAAGTTTCGATGCGTAAACAGAGTTTCCTCTGTTTTGCAGACAGCTCTTCTACAGTAGGGTCCTGCGTGCGAGGTTCTTGGCTTCTGTTTGCGATCTTTCCTACCACCTCTGTGGCAGCTGCTTGAACTTGTTTCATGACATCTAAAATCATTTTTTTGGGGTTCTGTGTTGCCGGTAGTTCTGCAATTCTGCGACGTAGATCTTCTTTGTAAGCAAGCTGCATGTCTGCGTCTGACGCGAGATGAGTCACATCGTATAAGTGTTGTCTTGGTTGCTTTCGTTGCAGGCATATGAGGTTCCTCATAAACCTAGCTAGTACTGGTTTGTGGTCAGTGTTCAGACTAGCGCCGCCACATGCGCGCGCATCGCGTAGCATCAGCAGTTTAGCTTCCTGCTTGCAGAGTTCAAAATCGATCTGGTTGTACACTGCGACCGTTCGTTTGGTATCAGCAGGAGCAGAGCAGTCGGACAGCCAACCTGTCCACGTTGTCCGGTGGCGACTTGCATGTTGAAATGCTGTGTTGCATGCGAAGAAACCAGGCATAGTGAGGAACTCCATTAACATATCACCATTATGATTTCTTCTACCCAAACCATAACCTCCTATAACTGAGCCAAGTTTTGCATTCTCGTCTGCATTTGTGCGTTTTCTCAACTTGGAGGTAAAGTCTCCACCCACAAACAACTGGAAGCAAGCAGGTGGTGTCGTAGCTCTTGGTAGAAGCGGTCGGCCACTGTAGGGTTTTCATGTACACGTTTATATGTAGGGCCATACGCGGTAGCGGTGAGAACTGCTACGACGACAGAGCCACGTTGGCGACGGCGACCGCTGTGCCTCTGTCTGCCGCGCCGACTGTGTGGCCCTCCCCTCTCTCTCCTCTAGTCAAGGGCGAAGCTGACGTCGATACCGGTCCTCGATTGTTTTCTCCTTCCATCATTGATCCAGTTGCATTGCTAGTTCACCCACCCGTCTCCAGCTCCCCATCTCTCTCTCTCTCTCTCTCTCTCTCTCTCTCTCTCTCTCTCTCTCTCTCTCTCTCTCTCTCTCTCTCTCTCTCTCTCTCTCTCTCTCTCTCTCTCTCTCTCTCTCTCTCTCTCTCTCTCTCTCTCTCTCTCTCTCTCTCTCTCTCTCTCTCTCTCTCTCTCTCTCTCTCTCTCTCCTCTCTCTCTCTCTCTCTCTCTCTCTCTCTCTCTCTCTCTAGTCTCCCCGAGCTTCACCGAATCTCTCTTCTCACAGCCCTCCTATCTCAGTCGCCGTGTTCTCAAAGTCCTCCCATCTAAGTCGCCACTTTTTCATAGCCCTCCCATCTCAATCGCGGTCTTCTTACAGTCCTCCCATCTTAGTCGCCGTCTTCTTACAGTCCTCCCATCTCAGTCGCCGTCTTCTCACAGCCCTCCCATCTCAGTCGCGGTCTTCTTGCAGTCCTCCCATCTCAGTCGCGGTCTTCTTGCAGTCTTCCCATCTTAGTCGCCGTCTTCTTACAACCCTCCCATCTCAGTCGCAGTCTTCTTACAGCCCTCCCATCTCAGTCGTGGTCTTCTTACAGTCCTCCCATCTTAGTCGCCGTCTTCTTACAGTCCTCCCATCTCAGTCGCCGTCTTCTCACAGCCCTCCCATCTCAGTCGCGGTCTTCTTGCAGTCCTCCCATCTCAGTCGCGGTCTTCTTGCAGTCCTCCCATCTTAGTCGCCGTCTTCTTACAACCCTCCCATCTCAGTCGCAGTCTTCTTACAGCCCTCCCATCTCAGTCGTGGTCTTCTTACAGCCCTCCCATCTCAATCGCCGTCTTCTTACAGCCCTCCCATCTCAGTCGCCGTCTTCTCACAGTTCTCCCATCTCAGTCGTGGTCTTCTTACAGCCCTCCCACCCCAGTCGCCGTCTTCTCACAGTTCTCCCATCTCAGTCGTAAACTTGTAAACGTTTAAACATATTTATAAACACCTGAGCGACACACGCCACAACAACTTCTAAAATTAAGGAATGTGACAAACCTATATCGCGTCGTCACCTTATAGGTTTGTTGCGTGTAAACGAGCCATGTAGTTGAAGAAGGAACCATAAATTAGTGTGTTAAGCAGTTACGTTATTCAATCAATATGATGTAATAAATTAAATAACCTAACAACATTAATCACAACCTATTACGGTAGGTTATCATAACATAGAGGGTATTATGGGACATTATGGGTTTATTTCTTGACACCATTTCACTAAGTAAACAATCGAGACGGTTCCGCCAGCTACAGCTGCTGCCACCTAACGGGATATTGTGAAGTGAACTTGCACCTAGTTGTCAGTGTTGTGTTGACGTGTTTGACAGCGAATTGAACCATCGAAGCGGTGCCGTCAATGTCAGCGCATCGATCATTTACGAGATAGCGGATTGTGAACTGTGCACTTGCTAGGAATAACTCATTATAGCGAGATGGTGAATTCGCCTAAAAGGTTCTCTAAATCAATCGTTCGCACACAGACAGCGAGTTGCAAAGTAATTAATCTTCTCGCCGATAGCCTTGTGGCGGCGCAAACCACGATGTCTTATTGACAAAGGGGCGACAAAGACCACGATGAATGGGCGTTCAATAACTTTCAATCATCGCCATCACGCAAACATCTCCACGTCAACGCGAAACGGAGATAATGGTCTGCGTAAAGTCTGCAAACGGATATTAATCGTGGAACTCGCCGCTGAAAGTACGCGCAAACGACATTGGCACGACAAATAAAGAAACAACGATGACACTACAATATGATTTGCGTCGCGTCTGTATGCAAAGCGGTAGTATTTCGTTTGTGTAATCAAGCAGTGGGCGATTTGCTGAAAATAAGCTGTACGTATAGAAAGCATTGAACACTGACACCACGCAGATATGTTTCACGGATAACAAAATGTGCTTACGCGCGCGCGCATGCGTGCGTGCATACGTGCGTGTACGTAGGGAGGGCTCCAAAACACTCCAATTGCACCCCCTTGAGGCTCGCGAAAAATACTAGCAATCGTGGCTCTCCAAAACGCTCCAACTGCATCCCCCGAAGCTCGTCAGAAATATAAACACTTCAGGCTCTCCAAACATCTCCTCACTGTACCACCTCCCGAGTCTAGCCAAAAGTCCAACTCGTTTTGCCAAAAATAATTTGAAGGTCTAGAGGGCACGTAATGTTAGCGCGGGCACATTTCAAAGGAAATTCCAACGGTCTAGGGGGTACGTGACCCCAATCTCCCTGGATCCGCCTATGTGCACAATGCAGTGACATACTGGATTCTCTTTTGGAATTGTAGTAAGAAGTGGTCTTCGCTATTGTTGTGTCATGTGTGTATCGCTCACTAAGGTCATATAGAGATGGCATGACTTTTGATGGCCATGTTGGACTACATAAGTGTCCTTTTAGCCTCTCAATCGAGAGGACAACGGTCCACTTACACAACGTTGCCTATACCTTCCGGTATAAATTACAATATGTCGATCCTTCATCCTTGTGTTGAAGCCAGACAATTTAAATGCTAGTAGCGTGGATATAGTTAAACATAGAATCGAAGGGCGGGTTACACAGAGAGTAACACATTGGTGGACTCGAACAGAAGGGCGGGTTACACAGAGAGTAACATATTGGTGGACTCAAACAGAAGGGCGGGTTACACAGGGAGTAACACATTGGTGGACTCGAACAGAAGGGCGGGTTACACAGAGAGTAACATATTGGTGGACTCGAACAGAAGGGCGGGTTACACAGAGAGTAACACATTGGTGGACTCGAACAGAAGGGCGGGTTACACAGAGAGTAACACATTGGTGGACTCGAACAGAAGGGCGGGTTACACAGGGAGTAACACATTGGTGGACTCGATAAGCTAATGTGGTGGCTTCCACTTTCCTTCTGGAAGATGTAGGCTTTGAATAGCGGTCTTGTTAAATCTTGTTAAACTTCATAAACCACTGTTCGTTTTTACAGACTGCATTCAGCTACGCGTGCGCCAATGGCTTTATGCCGATTCTAGAACTGCTCGCCAACGTAGAAGAAGTCGACCCTAATCTGGCGGACAACGACGGCAATACGTCACTGATATTTGCCGCTCAAGCAGGTACCGAAACACAGTGAGAACTACTGCCTCAGATATAACAACTATTTTGTGAAACTACAATGTAATGACATCTAAGATGCAAATTCAAGTGTAAAGTACTTTCTCACGAGAAGCAATGTTCCAAATACACATTATGCATATACGCGCACCCGCGTACGCACACAATACGCGCGCGCACAAACACAAACACACACACGCGCGCGCGCGCCCATGCACGCACGCACACACACACACACACACACACACACACACGTATGTGTGTGCAATGATGTTATATAACACTACTTTTAAAATACAATACGTTTAGCTATCGATGCCGAGAACGAAACTTCGCGTAAGTTAAATCTTGACAACATCGAGCCATGTATTTTTAGAAGTTCGTCTTTATAAATATGACTTGTTCTTGATTCGTGTTCTACTATACCATATCAATAATTACGTGATGAAATAACCTACGTAAGAGCAGCTATTTGATGCTACTGACATGTTAGCCGTTTTGTTTTGTGCATTATTTCACATAGATCTTTATGTCTGTATGGAATTTTCCATATACGAAACTAAATCAGCGCTAACTCCCCTGTGTACAGGTCACGACGACGTAGTCAGTTTCCTGCTGCATCAATTCCGGGGCATGCACATCGACCACTGCAACAAGCACGGCTTCACGGCCTTGATGAAGGCGTCAATCCAGGGGCGCACGCGCTGTGCCAAACTACTCCTTTTCGCGGGTGGGTAAAGTTTCTTAACAGTAAATATCGGGATCTAATATACATACATAGTATACAATGGACAGATTTTATCAAATCTTGTATTGTTGGGCAGTTTTTGCGGTCTAACTGGCTCTCCGAAGCGTATTCGTTTTTATTACGCGGTGTGCTTTCGAAATTAGCAATAACAACGGAGGTTGGTGCAATTCGTAGCATTATTCGGAGGACAAACTGCCTCAAAACACAATATTTGATTATAACGTACGCCCCCTTGTGTACCATGAATTATATCGTTTAATGGATTGAACTTTTTAGAGTCAATATTATGTATGAATAGTATATATTAAATATGACGTCATACTAATTTTGGCCACCTAAATTTGTAAAGGATTACCGAAATTTGTTTGTCAAGGTATTTTTTTTGGAAACTAACTACTAATATAATAAAATACTGTTTTGTAATACAAGATAAATAGTTTAGTAAGCGGATACATCAACACATTATTAAGGCTTGCAATAGAGTGGTCTGGCGTTGTTAAGCGTGTCATTAATAAATGAAGAGACCAACCAACTCGTGTACAATGCGCAGACACGGTGCAGTGCTCCAAAGAGACCTGCATACCACCTAGTGAGTATCCCTGCGTTTTGTTTCGCGATAATTACTGACGCAGTTTCTCACAAGATGGCGACTCTGTTTGAAATGAATTGTAAGCATTGTATGTAGATTGTATACTGTACAATGTACACTGTACTGTACACTGTACTGTACACTTTCTAATTTCATGTGTTATAACATATTTAGCAGCATATTTCAGCTATATTTATGTGTGTAGTGAATTTAGCTGAACACAGTAAAACTGCACGACTGGAAAACGTGTTACATATATCGTTATAGATGGGGAATAATTGGTCTCAGCCTCCAATATTGTCACCTCTTTTGGGGGCACCTCGCATAATTTTGACAGAGTACTTACTACCTATCCCACCTACCACCAAATTTCAGGAACATCGTTCCAACTCCTGCGTCCTGCGTCCTGCGTCCTGCGTCCTGCGTCCTGCGTCCTGCGTCCTGCGTCCTGCGTTACCTCCATTCTATTGTTCTTAACGTTCACATGGAACTACGGTGTGCCACTATAATCAAGTTTGTTTTGTACAAAATAATCATGTTCGTTTTGTACAAAACAAAGCTTTAGTCATCCAACAATACGAACTGCCCGGTGCTGTTACTAACAGTGCTACGTATTGTTTGTGACTTGACTGCAATAGCATACCGTCATTGTTGCAACATGATATACCACAGTTGTAGTACTAGGCGTTGTTTTGCGTTTATGTTAAACAAGTAGGCCTACATAAACGCAACATGTAGCATTGGCAGTTAGATAATTGCATAAATACTCTATGCGTATGTATGTATGTCGTCTTTAAGTCCAGATACAATACGTTAAGAAACTGAAATGGTGATTTCATAGAATCACCAAGTATTCTGACAAAAATGCCGTACTAAACCCATCGGTTATCTAAATAAAAATCTAAATAAAATCTTTCTCGCCCCATCCCTAGATCTTGATACCACACTGCGAAAGATGCAGACAACAGTACTATCTTGCAAGATTATATATAAAAGATAAGACAATAAACCCATAGATCACTGTACCTAGATGCAACTTGCACTAGATGCAAATATGAAACATGCATAAATACCTATGATGAAAACAGATGAACTGATAATGTACATAGTTATTCCACTTTCGCAGGAGCCAACCCTAACCGTCACGATTACGGGCGAGGCCTCTGCGCCGAGGAGTGGGCGCGGTTCTGCGGCCGGCGCGCCTGTGCCGACGCCATAACCAAGTACATTCGCAGCAAGAAGTATTTCTTCACGAAGACGTTCATCCTGTCGAAGGACAAATGGAGCAGCGAGCCGGACCTGGCGAAGACCGCGGCCCCGGTGGAGACGTCTCGCGGCGGGGCCAGCTGGATACAGCGGCACCTGAGCTTCAAGAAGAAGAAGTCGACGGGCACCGAGAGCCCGTCGTCCCCCGGCTCGCTACAGAAGGCGACGCGCTGCGTGTCATCGCCGGAGCTCGCTGGCACGGACGAACCGCCGTCGCCCAACCTGCGCGTCGCGCCGAAGACAACACGACGACCTTCCTGCATCGACGGCGTCGTGCCGCTGAATATTGCCAAGTGCAGGCGGGGCATGCGCACCATGTGCGGGTCTGTGGTCGTCGAGGAGGCACCGGTCATCGAACCGCCCAAGATCACGGAGACGGACTACGACCTGGAGCGGCTGGGCAACGTCGGCGTCGGCTAACGTCGCGTTCCTCCCCGCGGCGGCGGCGGCGGCGGCGGCAGCGGCGGCGGCGTTCTTTTGCGAGGGCGATAAATGGGGTGTTAGTTGGGGGCAGACTTCCACCGAGTTCACGCCCCACCGGGCGCGTGGCGACTCGGTTTGCGGCATACACTATTTCTAAGTTTGCTGATGGTTGAAACTTACAACGATTTTGCACTGAAACTTACACAGATGTTGCACTTTGTTTGCCTAACTATTTTGTATTGTCACAATGAACTAAAATCCTCGCGAGACGCGAATCAGGGGCTTCTACGTACATCAGTACCTTTTGCATATCGACCCATTAAAACATGTATTTGTTAATTGTTGCATTAACCAATCATAATACGCGCTTTGCGTTTTGAGGTTAGGACCAACCTTATTTTAATTAGTAACACTGCTAGCTCGTATCGACGTTCGGATGGGTAATGTAGGGGATTTCGTGGAATTGGTATTGGGCGCGCGCGCCTGGTTCCCGGAATCAAAACCAACGAAGACAACACGTGGTACGAACGACAAATTATTTAACGAATTTCACCGTACCTTGCGTAGGATATGTACATGCATTACTATTACCTCAAAAGGATATGGTCTACAAGAGAGATACTATTAAGTGTAATTGAAGAGTTGAATGAGGTACAGCTGTATATGTATGTAAACCAGGAGTCAGCCATGCGAGGTGCGCACCCGTAAGCCGGGTAACGGAAATCCGTAAAATCGCAAATGAACACCTATAACTATCTACGTCCGCTGGTTTGCCACGCATGCTCAAAAAAGAACTCGCCGTGCCAACAGGAATGTACTGAGTGGATCTCGCGATATGTTGGCGCAGTTGCATGCATTCAGCTATTATTGTCGCGTGAGTTTCTCTTCGGACGCGGCTTTTTCACAAATACGACGGTATCACGTACTACAAAAGCTATAACAACATTTAGTTAAAGAGATTCACCAAACATATTTCTCCTTTTTCTCGTAACGTTTCGTTCGCTTTCAGCGAACTTCTTCAGGCGACTTTACGGCTATATGGCGACACTTCTGAACAGCGCTATCACTGGTATGCGGCGGCCTCGGTGATTCGTCAGGGAATCGTCTTAGCTGTACAAGAGTCGGTACCGGCCCTCATCTCGATTCATGTTATTTTGGTGTTTTTTTATCCACAAATCTTGCCGAATCTTCGCGTCGTGCTGCTATCAGCAGCCACATGATCACATCGCTCATACAAACGTACCTGTATGAGGTGTTAGTTGATTTTGTATTTCCAGCTTTCACTTAATGAACGTAATGGTTTAATAACACTGGTTTTATGCTATTTGTTGAACTGGAGGAAATGTCAATAGTTATAATTTGTATGATAACATTTATACGTAGTTAGGCACAAATAATGGATATTGATGAGGCTGCTGGCTAGCCACGTTAACCCTCATTGACATATGTACCGGGTACCGACTTTTTAACGTTTCAATGTATATGACTGATTGAATTAAACTATTAAATATGCTGACTATTGTTTGAATGCAAGTTGTTTACATGACTGTATTCGTTCTTTATTGAAATTACTATTTCGTTGATAATTTGCTTGATAGTTGAGGTAGAATATGCTTATTTAGTTGCACATGTCCAAGCTCAAATGGACTCCTGGTGGCCTCAGAAAGAGAAGAAGGTACAACGAGACCTGGAGGAGGATGGTGGAGAGAGAGAGAGAGAGAGAGAGAGAGAGAGAGAGAGAGAGAGAGAGAGAGAGAGAGAGAGAGAGAGAGAGAGAGAGAGAGAGAGAGAGAGAGAGAGAGAGAGAGAGAGAGAGAGGAGAGAGAGAGAGAGAGAGAGAGAGAGAGAGAAACAGACAGACAGACAGACAGAGATACAGAGAGAGAGAGAGAGAGAGAGAGAGAGAGAGAGAGAGAGAGAGAGAGAGAGAGAGAGAGAGAGAGAGAGAGAGAGAGAGAGAGAGAGAGAGAGAGAGAGAGAGAGAGAGAGAGAGAGAGAGAGAGAGAGAGAGAGAGAGAGAGAGAGAGAGAGAGAGAGAGAGAGAGAGAGAGAGAGAGAGAGAGAGAGAGAGAGAGAGAGAGAGAGAGAGAGAGAGAGAGAGAGAGAGAGAGAGAGAGAGAGGGGGGGGGGAGAGGCAGGAACAGTGACAGTGACAGGGACAGGGACAGGGTTAGATATATAGACGTGGGGATACTTGGGAAGGTGTGCGACAGATGGATCACAGTAACAAGCTTTGTTGGCAGTCTTTTATGCGCAACTCCACGAGAAAAGGATTTAGTAAGTAATGCTAGGAGCACACCAACCGACTAACGCCGATTTGACGTTCAAGTCGGCGTAAAAAGTAGTCTGGACTAAACGGCAATTAATTCCGCCTCCTAGCGCCGACTGCAACTAGCGCACACCAACCAGCACACACCAACCGACGACCGTCGGCGCTCGGCGATCACAATCTGAAACGTTGGTGCCCCGTCGGGCCAGTAAATATAAAAGTAAACTATGAAAATGTGTGGCCCGAATGGGCATAACAACTCAAAATATATGGGGCTTATGTCACACAATCGAGCTATGCTCTCTTATTGGCCAATTTATTGCCGACCGTCATGATAAGAGAGAAAACCAGCGCATACCGGCCGACTTGACGTCGGATATGTGCCGACTTGTCACCCGATACTGGATTTATTTGCGCCGACTACACAGATTGCGCCGATTACGCCGACCGCCGATTCAAAATTTGAATTGGCGTTAATCGGCGAAATAAGGCCGACCGTCGGGTTTAAATCCAGCGCACACCTACCGACCGCCGACGGTTTTAACGCCGATTAGTCGATTGCTGTACGCCGAAAATCGGTTGGTGTACGCCTAGCTTTAGTCGAAGTTTCAAACCCGTGTAGCAGGAGAGTCTTCAGCTGCTGTGGATGTTTTTTTCTCATTGTTCTAGATATATTAAAAGGCGACAATTGTATTGTGTTGCTGTGGGGTGCATTCCTGCACTAGGAATTCCTGACCAATCAGTGAATAAGAAATATATTCGCATATAATAAATATGTAACATAGTACATCAATATTATGTAACACGTACAGCATCCATATGTAACCAGAAACATCAATATGAAACCTGTTTTGTTAACATGAAGAAAGTAAGACCACTGGAAGGTAACCAGAAAGTTGAATGCAGTTGGCTAAGCACTGAACATTTATTCTCACAACATACACTAACAGTCGGAGTTTAAAGACACCATACTCAAAGGTTCACGTGGAACAAAACCAACAGATTCAGAGGTGCCAGCCACGTATAATTTCGCAATTCGAAGCAATAATATACATTGAACAAAGAACTCATTTCCTGAGTGTATCGGCCTTTAATCAGTTATCACAACTGGTCTGTGTCACATGTAATTCTGATTACTGTCCACGTGATTGGCAACCGACAAACGTGCGCATTGTCATCGTTTTAACTGCCGGTGTAACGCCAGAACGTTGTCTCCTGGCTGGACATGAATCCCCAGTTGTTGCGCACGACTCTTTGTTCAGTCGTATTTGCACTAACAGTTTCGTTAATCCCGATCACTACGCCGACGTGGTTTTCGTACGCTGCCACGTCGCCGCGCTCAGCCGACTGAACGTTGGTCCAAGAAGTGCTGTTACTCAGAACGCTCGACTGCGGGTTTGCCCACTCCGCTGCACGTATCGGACTCCATAGGTAGGTATACCTGGAAGTGGAACAAACATTAGGGTTATACCCACTAGGTGGCGACTCTGTTTCAACAACTTCTCATTTTCTGGTTGAACACTAGGAAGTGTAGGCGCGGTTATTAAGGCGAGGTAGGCTGCTCAGTTACCCAGAATCCGCCTGGGTGGTAATTATTAGCAGGACGTTCGCTGAATCAGTTCTTGTTATTAATCCAGCATGTATTGGTAATGTCGCTAATAGAGCATGTTTTAAATTTGGTAATTATTAACAGGAAGTTCGCCGAATAAGTTCTTGCCATTAATCCAGCATATATTGGTAATGTCGCTAATAGAGCATGCTTGAAATATGAATACTTTGTTTATATTTTGAATTTTTGCGGGCGCAACTTTGCAATTGCGAGCATTCATTCGGGCTTACAAAAAGTAAGTTGGTGGGCAGTGAACCTTGTATTAAAACAAGAGGGACAGCCAACCTCGGTTTAATGTAAAGTACTAAGTGTAAAAGCGCCCTCTAAATCAAAATGAACACATTGCTCATTCAATAAAGCCATATTCCGATCGAACGATGCAGCATGGTGCGAAACCAATTTGGTTATAGGTTTGAGTTTGGCAGACACCGATTTCACTTTTAGACTATATTATTGGCGACTGATATACAAATTTGCTCTACATAATTTGAAACAGGTAAATGCAATGCAGATGACAGGTTATTTACAATTCAAACATAATGACGACACAGAATACCCTTGTAGTATACGAGAAAGTGAGCGGAGTTACAAAACACGTAGGCTTTCAGCCAGTACAACAGTGGGTATTAAAAGGTAATCGGTGAGCATTATACCTTCAAGGTATTTTTATAGGATTAAAAAATCATAGTACACAATATGGAACAGATCACCTCGATTTAAACTGACGCAACCCACTAGCCCGTACGTCTGCCAAACCGAATCGTCATACATTGAAGTGGCGCCCTCTTGCGGATAGTTGTTAAAACACATTATACATGATGCTAACATAAACAAAGATATAACGAATGAGATTAAAACGTGACGCATTACTTATGAGGGACTGTGGCGCCGGCCTTCTCGATCATCTCGGCCACGAACACGTTGCTCTTGTCGGTGTCCAGGCCGTACATGTGAGCCGACATGAAGTTCCACCCCTGGCTTTTCTCTTCCTTCTCCGCATTCCTTGCGATCTTTTCGTTCGTGGACACAGTCGGATCGCTACCACCGCCACTTCCCGGCCTCTGGGAGGGAAAGCAATTCAATGGGAAGGAAATGGATAGGTAGTAACAGCGAACAGGAATTACAACACACATTCATATTTCTTTCTTGACGTTACAATAAATGAATTGTTTGTGTCTGGTAAGGCTTATATTTCGATTACGTTTCGGTAATGTTCATCCTTATCATCGTTGATCGTGCTTAATGTCGCTGGCGTCTTAATTATGCAGAATACGTGGTAACATTGAACACTGTAAATAGACAGCAGACATCTAAAGAGGGCATGACTAAGGTCATACTGGTCAAACCGACGAAAACGACAGAAACAGATCAATTAAGTATAACTCACAAGTAACGTTCTACTCACGCAGGCAACGCTGACTGCCACGCAGCTTATAAACAGCACCAGAGACCGCATCATTCGTATCCTAGATTCGACTGATTCAGCGTCATCTCGCTTCGTTTGTTTTAACACAGCCGCTCTCTGTCGTAAAAACTGTCACGTCGCTTTGGATGTATGCACAGACGTTGTCTGTGACGAATTTACACGCCACTCGATTGAAAGGGTGACAATGTTGTCGGCACGTGTCGTACGTCATACCTGTCCGTGTGTAGTCCTGCTGCTGCAAAGTATTACTTATTTAATTTAGACTTTCTTAAACACCACATACACACACGCGCACCACACACACACACACACACACACACACACACACACACACACACACACACACACACACACACACACACACACACACACACACACACACATCTACGCACGCACGCACACACACACACACATACACCACACACACACACACACACACACACACACACACACACACACACACACACACACACACACACACACACACACACACACACACACACACACACACACACACACACACACACACACACACACACACATACACAAACACACACACACACACCTACATACATGCGCGCGCGCGTGTGTGTGTGCGTGCGTGCGTGTGTGCAAAAGTGACCTGGTGAGTGTATTAGCGGGACTCAATGTGTATACCTTATTATACGTGGACATAATCTGTGACTGTCCTGTTGTGACATTAACTGTGAGGTGGTTGTATTATCAAATTTACCGTAAAGCGAGGTTTGACTGTACTCTGTCTGTAGCAGCCAGCCCAAGTCATCCGCTGCTGTTGCAGGAAGATCTTTATATCTCCTCGCGACATTTCGTGACAACGGTGGCAGTATGAAAATATAAAAGTGTAGCGTGCGTGTGTGACAATTTATCGTACTAGTTTCGAAATCTTAAATCATACTGCGTCAACGTAGGGACCTAGGGGTTCCACAAATAAGGCTACATCTTCGTAAATGCATACTACTTTGGACAATACAACGATACATGTTGAGTAACAATATGCCAAAGTCCGTAGGAACAAGTCATGCAGTGTGCGTTCGTGCGCGTATGTGCGTATGTGCGTATGTGCGTATGTGCGTATGTGCGTATGTGCGTATATGCGTATGCACACACGCGGGCTTACTAAACCCAATTTGGCGGGCAGTATACCTTCAACAGATTTGTTTTAGTCGTTATATCAATTAATACAAAACCGTGTATGCGTGTATGTTTGTAGATATGTTTGGTGAGCGCGTGCGTGCGTATATGCGAGTGCGTGTGCGTGTGCGTATGTTCAAGTCTTAAAGTATCCAAATATACTGCTTAAAATACAACTTTGCTGATCTGCAGTGTGTGCTGTTGTAGCAGTGTGTGCTGTTGTAGCAGTGTGTGCTGTTATAGCAGTGTGTGCTGTTGTAGCAGTGTGTGCTGTTGTAGCAGTGTGTGCTGCTGTAGCAGTGTGTGCTGTTGTAGCAGTGTGTGCTGTTGTAGCAGTGTGTGCTGTTGTATCAGTGTGTGCTGTTATAGCAGTGTGTGCTGCTGTAGCAGTGTGTGCTGTTGTAGCAGTGTGTGCTGTTGTAGCAGTGTGTTCTGCTGTAGCAGCGTGTGCTGCTGTAGCAGTGTGTGCTGCTGTAGCAGTGTGTGCTGCTGTAGCAGTGTGTGCTGTTGTAGCAGTGTGTGCTGTTTTAGCAGTGTGTGCTGTTATAGCAGTGTGTGCTGCTGTAGCAGTGTGTGCTGCTGTAGCAGTGTGTGCTGCTGTAGCAGTGTGTGCTGCTGTAGCAGTGTGTGCTGTTGTAGCAGTGTGTGCTGTTATAGCAGTGTGTGCTGTTATAGCAGTGTGTGCTGCTGTAGCAGTGTGTGCTGCTGTAGCAGTGTGTGCTGCTGTAGCAGTGTGTGCTGCTGTAGCAGTGTGTGCTGTTGTAGCAGTGTGTGCTGTTGTAGCAGTGTGTGCTGTTGTAGCAGTGTGTGCTGTTGTAGCTCATCCTTTGGCTGTCGGCCTATGTATTTTGGCCGATAATAAATCGTGGTTTAAATCTGCAAGGTAGCAGGGCTTCATTGAACAACACGTGTACAGGCAACCGGACAAACATACCAAGTGAGTAATTTATGAGCAAACAGTGTTTGGGCATCAACGACAACTGATTTGCTGAGTAAAAAAGTCGATACATCACTCTGTCTTTGACAAGTAATAGGTTTCTATTTCTATTGTCGCTTGATGGAACCAGTTATTTAACTGCATGTGCATATGTAAATGTAGACTTTTTAACCATAAAGAATTCAGGCTGTCACGAAAGAGGCCAGGTCTACATCGCTGTCCGTCTGGTTTATGACATCATAGCAATAAAAAGTTTGACAGCAGAAAAGAAAAGGTCTCCAACAGTTCGGTTGCAATGAAAAGCCAATCACTCATTCCCCAATGTTCGACGACGCACTGTCACGCTTGTGTGGGCTACACACCCAAAGGTACTTTTGTTGGGCTCCTCGTGATATATACCCTCTAGACGCAGAATCGCATACACTGTAGCAAGCGTCCCTTTGCTTTCTCCATTATGTATTCCAGTTCTTCTTCTCAAACCCAGACAAATGCATTATTTAACAAACACAAAGTAGTGTCAACTAATATTCGTATCGCTATGCTATTGGCACTAGGCTAAATATAAGCATTAATGTGCTCATTCGTTTACTTGAATGTACCTTTGGCCTCTGAACTACCGTTTGGCGACGTATTTTATAAAGTACAGCGACAATTATTTATTTGCATAGGTGTTTTGATATGCTATATTTTTGTAGAGGGTGTTTCTGCTATCTGAGATAATTGAGTGGTGATCAATTCTCCAGATGGCGCCATTTTAAACGAATGGTTTGTTATTCCAAGGGTGGGTTTAAACTAGTACATTATTACGTGCGTGAAATGGTGTTATTGGTGGTGCCATCTTGCGGATACAGTTATACTAGACAAGACAACGAATGCAATTATTTTATATGGTGACGTCAATATCCATAGATCAGCACCTGACCTTCATATGTATGTGGCAATTACTGCTATCAATTTAAGAAGTGCACTGGTAGGTGTCAACACTGGAAATTAGGGGCAAATCAATGTATTACAGTTCTAATACACTTAGCTGTACAATTTTGTGAGCATTTTACCAGAGATTATATCTAGGTGATTTTTTAGGTGATGTATTATTTTTGACGTTACAACGAATATAATGTAACCATACTATTTCTTATAGACTCATACTCTAACAAACTTTTGAAATGTCCCTAAATCTACGAAATAGTATACCACGTCAGTTTGTTATACCGGTTATGATAATTGGTTCGTACTGTTATTGTGCTGTTACATACTTTTTAATGTCTTGTGTATCGAAGTTGTTCAATCACTAAACGTAATATCGTCAATCCCCTTTGCACGGAACAGAGACCAACTGCCAAGATTTGTGCATTCGCTAGAGAGTGCCAAGGACAGCCAATTCGCTGTAACTGTGCAATTCATTTTATGAATTCTTATATTCAAAATTAATCAAAGATAACCTTTTGTTTCAAATATTGCAGAACACACATTTGGGTGTTGCGTGGTGAAGTATTATACCTGGACAATGCAGTGATCACTTAACTACTAGCTACATTGGATCACTAACAAACCTACGGTTAATCACGCCAACAAACGTGGGCGCTGAGCGACGATTGCGGGTTTCCTGCGCATAGGTGTGCTATTTCCAGGCGTTGACAGTCGGTGGTGCACACAAAGCCTTTTACCTTTACGAAGTGTACACCCGCAGCAAACATGACTACCTGACTATATGGCTGCATGTTGTGATATTCGCCAAGAAACACCGGAAGAGCAGGCACCACAGAAGTCCATGTCTACCCAGGGAAGTTATTAGAAAGATTCGAACTGACTGATCTTTTATTATAGGTTATTCATTTAAAAATAACATTTAAAATGATACCCCAATCTATACAAATAAATAGAAATACGGATGTTGTTGTTATCAGAATGTCCGAGTGGAGAAACAATGTGAAGAGAGACGTCGCAGCTCTGTGTATTGAGGGTGGGATGTGTGCGTACGCACCCCACCGCTGATGCAAAATGGTTCCGCTCGAGGTTTCAAGGGAGTTGAAGGTTTTGTGGGAGCCTCGAGGGGGTTGCTGTTGGAAGTCTCAAGGGGGGTGTAGTTGAAGATTTTTGGGAACTTCAAGGGAGTACAATTGGAGTTCTCGGGAGTGCAGTTGGAGTTTTTTGCGAGACTACAATCGCAGGTCGAAAAACACGATGAGGCTGGGTAGTTTTAACTAATAGGTACTGACGCTCTGAGTAGTGGGCCATTCTCCTCCAGAGGGCGTTACTGTGGTTTTACGTTCGCGGCCTACAAGTGTTATCAAACAAGCCATGCTATATTTTCCATCAGTTATTTTAGGAGACGCTGCATATCTTGTGCAACTTTTAGTCGATGCAACGTGATGGTAAAATCCGAGTGATTTATGTTGCCGTATAAAATAGCTGGGGACCTTTTCACCGAGACAGTTGGGCTCATAAAGATACTCCATCATAAAACAGAGTCATTAAATTTAAGGAGGTTTTTTAAAATGCAAAAGCCGCCGCCGGTTCACAGGGACACCATTTCTGTGACACGCCGGCGAAAGTGAGCCGATGGCGCAGGTGCTGACAGTTTACACAAGATTCTTTAAGGAGCCAAATCGATTTTTTTGTTGCGAAATAGGGTTTGTGAGTTCGGAAGAATGTTAGTGAAACAGCCCCTATGTGACAATGTAACGCTATGTTTTCGTAACGTACGCTACACGAGTCTCATACTTATTGGTAGCACTAACGAACGAGGACGATTAACAAGTTTATTGCAGCCAGGTTTTCTATGCACATTCTGAGCAGGTGGGACACCCCAGGCACTGACAATCACTGATGTATACGTAGTCGTTTTCATTTACGATACATTGCAGTATGATATAATTGGCAACACGTGTTCTGCTAGAAAGAAATAGGATGAGAAGTTACAGGTTGCTGAGAAAAACTGGCTTCGGGGAATATGTTAAACGACACTAGACAACCGGAGGAATATGGGGAATTAGGAGAAGATTCCAAACCGAAGAACCATCGGAACACGATGATTGGGAGGAGAGAGTGACAAATAGAGCAGAAAATGGTAGAATGAGAGTATGAAGACTGAAATTATGATGAAGAGATAGTGTTAAGAGAAATCTCATCAAGGCAGGGGTGAATAGCCGATAGCGGCAGAGAATGGCAGAGGATCGCGACACGTGGAGACGACACGTCTAGAGGGCAGACAGAACAATCGGCATACCAGAATGAGAGCTTTACTGATGTCTCTGGCCCACAGAGACATCAGTAAAGAAAAGAACGTTGGTTCTTTGGCTGACCTGCGGCGTACAGCGACCTACATACAAGAAACATGAGTGACAGTCTGAGCGAACGCTGAAGAAGACTCGAAGTGATCAGTCACCCCGATACCGGCGTTGTTCTCTGGTGACCGGCACGTTCACCTGTCTCTCTCGTTGACAGACACCACGACAATGTGGTTCGCGTACATCGTGAGGAGCGTGACGTATTAGCGGTGGCGTCGCGATATCGTTCTCCAGCTCTTTGATGACAGGGAACGGGAGATATAATCAGGTTAATGGCTGACAGTAAATCGTCGCTGAGGAGATCATTCTTACGCTGAAACGCGTCTCTCGTTCCGGTTGTTCAATAAACTGTGGCAGTAAAGTGAAATACAAGTATAAAAATACAATATATTTGTGTAATGGTGGTTATTATTGGCACTATACGACGTTACAAGTTAGTAATAATTATTTTGTGTGTGCAAGCATGATTATCATAATATTGATCGAACCATGTGAGATACCGGAAGCAGTACAATTGCGCCATGCAACGGTATACCATAAGCACGTGCCCCCTAAACCTTTGGAATGTGCCCCTGTTAGCCTACTCGTTCGGGTAACTTGACGCGAACATTATCATGGATTTACGTTACCGTCCAGCATTCATTCATTAATCAACGGGGAGGTTTTGGAGAAGCCTTTTTGAGGAGCTTCGGGTGAAATTGGAGGTTTTTTTATAGCATGAAGGTGGGGTTTTAGGAAGCCTCAAGAGGGGGTGTAAGTAAAGGTTTTTGGTGAGCCTGAGCCCCTCCCCCCAAAATTCACCACGTTCCGACCCCAATGCGTATGTACACACAACGCATCTCGGGATAAAACTCGTCGACAGTTATATTTGCACGCCCCCTACCGAATTAAGTTGATCTAATTCGTGTCCCCCAAGACTTACCTCTCTGCATCCGCCCTTGGTAACAGACAACATAATGGGGAAATGTGCATTTGAGTGGACATCCGCACTTCGAAAACTATCAGAAAAGTATTGAGAGAGCGACAACGAAAACAATTTTTTTGGATACGTGGCGTTTTATAGATGTCGTATTATCTTACTAACCATGTCATTATGCTAATGCAATCGTCTGTTCGCGAGTGATGTTCGTGATGATCCACCGAAGACCTCTCCTCGTCGACTTGCAAACGAGCTTTCTAACTGATAGAGATGTCTGGCAATAACGCCATTAACCATTAATCTACACCGTTCAAGGCTGTCTGCAGAATCACGTGTGTCGCAGCTGCGAGCGCACGTAGGCATCATATAGAAGGAAGCAATTGTTTTTGGTGTATCTCCCGAAAGAGACAAACAAAGTGAGGTGAACGAAACTACCCAAGTTTAAAAAAACGGCGGCAGGTGGAAACAGGACGTTTTTTAAAGTACAAAGTGGGGACATTGCCCCCCCAGCCCTTTCGTTTGCCCCCCAGTCAGACTAACTTTCCCCACAGTATGCCCCCATTCTCCCAAACCAGCCCCTTGTAGGGCTTACTTTTTATCCATTTAGTGTGCTTGATTTAATTTACATTGGGGTAAAATAATAAAAAATGTAGCAGTTGTCTTGCATTCGCCAGAGAAGAACGGTGTCCTTGGACTACTTGAAGCGGTGAACGAAACTCTAGATCTGACAGGAGGTAAAGACACGAAGCTGGTTGGTGTCACAAATGACGGCAAGGCGGCAAACACCGGCAGACAAGGTGGATTATGGAGTCTGCTTACTGTCTAAATGCAGAGAGGTTAGGCAACATTCTGGTGTGCTGCACACCGATCTGACTTAGCCATTGAGTCGGTCGTCAGCACTGTACCTGAGTTGGGAATCTGGAAGTCCAGTCTACTGGTACGATTCTTCCGGACGCCGAGACGGGTGAAAATGTTGTCAGCGTAGGCCAGGAATGTCAAACATTTCGTGTCCGCCTTCTAACCAGGAGGAAGAGGATCTCCAGCACGCGGACAACACATACGGCAATGAAGTTAGCTGTATGTGTATTTCAGGTGATACATTATAAGACCCAGGGCCGTGGTGGCCATACTAGGGGAAAAACATATCCCACACAGGGAGTAGATTTGTAATCCGCCGTGAACTAATATCTCTTATATAGCACGTAATACTGCAGAGAAGGTATGTACTTAAAGAAAGAAAAGAACAAACACATTATTTTCAGTTTGTTTTTACTTTATTGCTCTGCTCCAATATCTAAACAAAATGGATGCATAATTATGCATTTATTTATGCTAATTGACCTATCCATCCTGGTGGCACGTTGCTTAACAAACGGTCCGTCAAGCCGTCCAAAATTGATGCCGAATTTATATATTCCGTCGCATATTTTGTTGACATTCTGGCAACACGTGTTTTCTTTATGACACAAATACAAGGCAATGCTTTAATGCAACAACGGTATACGGGAATGTTTGAATTAGCAGAGATGTCATGCAGCCTTAATAATGAAATGCACATACTAGTATATTACCGTTATCAACAACAAAGCTTCACGCAGGTAATTGTTTATTGTGATGTAGGTTGACCGCGACGTACTGGATCCATCAATTAACGGATCCACAATACCGCAGTTAAATACCCTAACAGACGAGCAATCAGATTGGAGGTCGTGCAAGCATCGCACGAATACCTGTCTGAACGTATGCACCCGGAGCAGGAGGATATCATCAAAGACATGAAGGAGTTAGTGATGTCACGCAGTCTGAGATCATGCGTTGAGCATGATGTGCACGTCGTCAGGCGCCTTTTCCAAGATGAGGCATGACTTTGCGGACGGGGCAGCCCAACAGTGGGAACACATGATGAATGTGCCATTCCTGCCTGACGGCTGTGATCTCGATTGTAAGTGGACTGCCAGACTGCGCCAATTTCTGCCAGTCACAACAGGTTCAGTTCAACAGGTGTTGGCATTCTCTGGCTTGTATGAGTCCACGCTCTATGCAGATCGAAAGGATCGTGAGCCACTACAACCTCGTGGTCGATAATCACCGCTCCAGTATGAATGAGGACACCAGAAACGCATGAATCATGGTGGCACTGAATAGTGTGGGCACGTTCTGACTTGCATGACACGGCTCATGTTTCTATGGCTACTGCATGTATTGGTTGTAATAAACATGTTTCTAGGATATAATGTGTAACATTTACTTTCATACCAAGATGCAGTCGTCACTCGTCACTGTACGCCCCACAACTATGTGGATACAAAGGTAATGACACATTATATTAAGCTTCCCTACATACGTACGGGTTATGAACATAATCACTAATGTATGCTTAAACTCCCCTTTTTACGTTTAGAAGTGCCCTTTTAAAGGTGACTCGAACATAACTTTTCTATTTTAACCACGTAAATAACATACTAACATGATGCTATTTAGACAGGTGTAACACCTGACAGGTTCCTTAGTTAATATATACATGCAGTTTAATGTGTAAAAATCAGCCTATCTGACCGATTTCCGAATAAAATCCCAAATGAAATAGTGTGCCTGATTGCCGCTTGATGAAGTACTGTGACGTAATATGTGCCATAACCCAAATCTGTCTCACCACTGGAAACATGGAAGACACAGCGTGAGATTCTTGTGATTTGGATTTGGAGAGTTGTGTGGCAAATGTGAGGACTTGTAGGACTGTTGCCGCATACAGCGATGAACCATTGGCAATAGACGTCACTTAGGAAAGTTTATGACATGTACAATGATGACGACGATATAAAAAGGAACATTTTGAGACTGTCGTTGTCGCCGGTGACAAACGACAATTTAAGATTCACGGACCGAACTTCGTGTGTTATTGGAAACGGACAATACATTCATGACATTATTCAGAATCAAATAGATTATGTCCAATGTCAAATACAACGTCTATACGTATAACTGTATAATATTGTAATAGTATTAATATGATGCGCGCAACTGGCAGAAGTGTACAAGCCAGCCATTCACTGGTTCAGTGATTTCACTGACACTGTCGCTGTCAATGTCATTGAGTGATTTAGAGATAAGGCGGCTCTATTTTTAAAAACACTAAATAATTTAGTTGGTCTGCTGCGATGATGTCATCCAGAGATGATAAAGCGACCCCATGTTCGGTAAAAGGAACCTATATTCATCACAATAGCCGCAGTGCAACGTGTATTGACAAGCGGGACCGACGCGCTCGAGTCGACATTTCGCCGCTGACAGCTTCGGGAGCAGGCACTGCTTTTGTCCGACTGTTATTTGTGTATGTTCATAATCCGTAGTACACTTGTGAAATATCCAATTTCTGTGTAAATAGTCATACCAATTTGCTCATCAATGGCTATATCTACCAAAATAGGTTCGAAAAAATTTGCTAGGTTGTTTACAAGTTACATTTTAATGTGATGATTTATGTAAACAATCAAAAATATACATGATGGCAGTGCAATTACAATTGTTCAAGACCATTTCTCAAAAGACCCACACCACTATTTTGTATACCCGCTATACTACATGATAATGTATGATGGAACAAAATTAGAGGTAATTTCAAATGTTTGTTGACTTACTTGACTACAATATTATTCATAGAATTGTGTAAACAACAGTTTTTTTACTATACAATATTATATACAAGGTATTTTGCAAGTCCAATGAAGCATGCAATATTATTAGGCATGTTGTCATTTTCCATTTAATTTTCTTGTTGATAGATAATCATGTATGCTTGACTGCTCTCTTACAGCAAATGTCTCCAAATTCCTATTCAGCACTATCTGATGTACAGTGTTCTATGCACAATGGAGAATGTGAAAGGGTTCACATGTAAGAGTTGAAGACAATGGTGTTTCCTTATCCCTTGATTTGTCAGCAATAGCAGTACTGAAATATAAACTAAGTGAGGAAGCATTCTTATTTGCGTGATTTTATGAAAACGAATTAAAAAAACATTTATTTCAACCTGTTCATGTCACCTTTAAGATATTGTCCCTCAGTGAAAATTCAATAAAAACGCCCTGGGTGGACACGCTCTACAGTCCTCTCGATCGACAGACGGGTACTCTGATCTCTTGACTACCACCTACCACGCGAATATTTAATGTGAATACATTCTACATAATTATTTGACCATGGTGGCAACATATAGATACATTATTGTTGGCTAAGCCAATAGCTCCATTGTTCACTTGTCAGCCCGAGTTGATTCCGTTCGCCACTCTCAACGAGGATAAGATCAAAGCACAAGGATGTGGTAATCTACTACCTGACTGTTGTTACACATGCAATATTACAAATTTACACCAACGTGTTTATTTATATGCGGGATTTAATTAGTAATTACCTGCCATTAGAGTGCTTTATGTAAGGAACGCGTTTCGTATTTAATTCCAATAATGCAATTCCTTTGAAACAAGTACTATGCGCAGAACTGAGTACCCATCTTTAGTATTTCCCACAAAGCGCCATAAAACATCCAGCACCATTAGCCTTCAACGTGTACAACTTATCAAATGAAGTAGTGTGTCAGAATTTCCAGCTGACAATACTAAAATCTTGAAAGGGATAATAACCTTTCGTTGGAACATGTCGTAAACGCAGCGGTGTTTGCAAACAAGTATACTAATGCAAGACAACAGCAGGATAGATTTACGTGCATTATAAAGATCACGTTCTCTGGAACTATTATGAGGCAGTGCAATCAAGGATCGGACGCATTACAATTTTGCCTACATTACGAGACACTTGACGGGAATTGCCTGCTGCATGTCATCATCAATTTAAGTTGGATTTCATTGAATACCGCTGAAAATGACAGAACACAATTCTATAGGTCTTGGTAGAAACATGAAACATGATGCTAAAGAAGAAACAATGCCGACTGGATGATCTATGCGATGTCGGCATATCATGCCCAATTCAGTTGGTAATTTGAACTTGTCAGTCTCTTGTTAGTCTCATTTTGGCCAGTCGTCTTTTATATAGTAATTGAAGTAAAAAGGTAAGTTCTTACATAGCGCAGTATCCAGTCATTAGTACTGCTCAAAGCGCTTCACATTTTATTCCTTGGCAGACGTGTTCAATCGAACACCATTTCGACTTCTCTGGAAAGCATCCCGCCAAGCTGCAATTAATGTGCGAATACTAATCGTAACCAAATATCCACCACTGTCTATAGCCAGGTACTCATTACAGCTGAATGAACTGGAGCAAAGTAGAACTCTAGCCCAAGTTAACAATGTATCGTGCTGAAAGTAAGAAGCCCCTTACAATCAATGTCTCGTTAAAGCATCGAGACTCGTCCTAGGCGAGGAACAAGGGAACATATGAACCATATATCACTCTAGGACATAATCATCGTGTCGTGAAAACGTAATATCTGCGTCGAACGAGCTCACCGTTGGATCAGGCTTTTTTAGATGCAGAAGTGTTAGCAAACCCTTCGATGTTCGCGAGTCAATTGAATGAATCAAAATATATGTTGTATATTGTGTAAAATTGCTTATACCTGAAAAGCGACTCTGTAAAAAGAGGAATGTAAATTTTCTAAACTGTTTACCATGCAGTGCCACGAACCTCAGAATTGTCAATGAATGTTAAGAGGTTGGGACCGACTTCAGTGTTCTTCTCTTCCATTTGGAGGACCTCTGGTTACCAAGGACACAACATTTCATTGTGTGTTCGTATTAAAAAAAAGCTCTTGGAAGGATGAGAGCGGTTACAGGCCATAATTTCAGGTGACGATGTCAGACAAAGAGACCATACGGTTATTATAAAGCTGGGCTATATTGCACACGTGTGGGTGAGATCAATTAGCTGAACCTCTCACGAGAAAGGAATATGGTGACTGTAATTAGAGCTCAAAGCAAGCTTGAAGTACAGGCTAATGAGATCTCCAATGTTCTCCAAATTGTCAACGCCACTTGAAGAGAACAAAGCTTAGTATCCGCTTGCTCATGATATCACGCCGCACATTCTGTCCATGGGAGAGTCCATCCTTGGATATTTCTCACATTTGGACCACTGTGACAAGAATGCATGGATAGTGGTACTTTTTCAGTGGATGAAAGAGTCGTCGAAGACGAAAGACAAGGTTCTTGGCCCGCGAGAAGATAGCACACACTGGAAGAAAATTTTCATGATTCTGATATGATAACTTTCTGACAAATGTCTGGTCGTGAATACCAAGTTCGCTTTGACAGAGCTCTCACATTTCTCATCCCAATGAATTGTTCTGGAGAATTGATATTTCTACAAGGATCAACATTAAAATCAATACGTAAAATAGAGTGGCTCTTGCTGATGACCTGTGATGCGCTTAACTGTGTCAAAGCCTCGCCTATAAATGATTATCTAGAAGATGCAAGTTTGTGGTAACCATACACATATACTTTCATCTGTAAAGAATTGTTTTTCAAACGTTTGATCTTATATTAATGGCAATGAGACCAAGGTATAACTAATGTTATATGTTACTAATAAAGTATTAAATATATCAATAACTATTATTAAAGGAGTTTGGTTTTTAAAAATGGAGGGGTAATTACTGTTTTGTTGGCTCGCCCAAGGGGTAACAGAGACAAAATGGATAAATACCACTGCTCTAGTCACTGCGCCACTGCGCTCTATAATTATGTCGTGTTATTGATTTATTATTATTATTCAGCCACCCTTGTACGTGTGCGTGTACATATGCATGTGCGCATGTGTTTGTGTGTGCCTGCATGCTTGTGCCAGTGCGTGGGTGTGATAGGTTATACAAGATATGTACATATTATGCTTTAATTGTGTTTATCTTCTTCATTTATACACATATACGCCAACATTTGGATGAATAAATAAATACAAATTACATAGTATTATGTACGTAAATGGAAATCAATTACTGATATACTAGGCCTACTTTCATCAGTAGCATTCAAAATATTATTAATCACGTGCCCTCATTGCGCGACCTAACGGTGGTCTGATATATTCCCCCCTTCTACTTGACCTTGTCGTGTGTCGTCGTCTGATTACATTACGCGAGTCGTAATATACGATGTTGTTTGTCAGCCGGTAAAGGCATTGTCCTCGTTAAGGCTAATGCATTATAGTTGTACTCGACTTCCGTATTCGAGAAAACATGCAACGCTAGATTCGTGCCCTCTAATGCTTCTATCAATATTTCCACAACATTTCAATGTCTTAGACAAACTTCTAGCCTCCCCCACTTCTGTTTGGCGTCATCTTAATTTCCAGGGTTGTTATACAATTTTTGATTTAGTCTTGCAATTCTGGAATACATCCTGTTGCTCTCTTGAAATAACTGATAATCGAGGATCGGAATCGAGGCCAGCCTCACCCACGACGACAGGGAAACAAGGAGAGAACAACAACTCTCCTCTGTATTTGTTCTAGCGTTACTACATACTGCATACGATATGGCCTCCACACACGTATGCTATTTTAAATGAGGCATAACCGTTGCTATGGTGAAATAATAGCGCAGGGAACTAGGCCTAATGCATACTGACCACGCACCCTTCCTTTCTTCGTTCATTTCGGTTTACATCTTACGATTCTTTGAAACAGATAATTGAATGCTATGTCAGTTAACCCCTCTTACCACCAAATACATGAAACGGTCTATTCTACCAGTGATAGCATGCGACAGGGACTACTAAAAGCATATCCTGTTGGCAGATGTTTATTTAGGATCTTGGCGATCGGCATGAACATGGAACTACAGGAAGGTGAACGGGACGAGTTCGGACTGTTGATTGATCCGATCCTCAAGATATACAAAGCCAATTAAGCTGATTCTTTGCGTGCGAAACGTATCAACCACATGTGTGTCAACATTAAGCAGTTGCGAGACATTTCTGTAGAAGTCCTTAATGCAGATCTTCCACGTGGGTTGAAGTTCAAATCATTATCCGAGAGGATTGAAAGAATGGCACACCAGACAGAAATGGTCGGTGAATTAGAGGTCATCTGGATGTCAAAAGCGTTAAATCGCCTCATCCATGCTGTTGCTTAGAGCAGTGTGATAACGTACGGGGAAGACAGCCAAGGTGGAGCACCTCTGACTGTGCGCTGTTTAATTCGTCCCGAACCGGCTACAACATTCGTCACCCCGAGCATGATATCGCCACTCCCGCAATTTACCCGTAAGAAGCACGCGAACCGCATGAGTCAGTCGGAACTCCTGACATCCAACCGATATAAGAAAGCACTCGAGTGTAAGAAACGCAAGGGATCTCTCTCTCTAGTGAGAAGATTATGCGGTCAAAATCAAAACGGCGATGGTACAAGACGAAACAACAGGAAAGCACTGAAGAAGAGGGAGATGATAGTTGGTTCTGCTTTATGTGTGGAGAGACTCGCCAAGAACACATGATTCGCTGCTGCGGATGTAAGCGATTGTGCTGGAGATTCCAGTCGTCAGTATCGCTGTGATCACTGTGATAAATTGCAGCTTAATTTAGGGACTATAAACGCATACGACAATCTGACGTTCAGTGCGAAAACACAAACCAATGATGAACATTGAAGATAATTACAGAGATATCTTGTGACATTCGCATCTAAATAAATACGTATCGAACTGACTTTGTGCGTACTTCAGCACTGGTTTAGTAGTTTTGTGATGTACTTGTGCGGATGATTGTATCAAGTCTACGTAGGTATTGAAAATGTCAAATCAAATCAAATCAGTTTATATTGCAACAACAACATAACAGTATACATACACAAAACAACCGTTTAAAAATAGTTGTGTTGCGTGGTGGTCACATGGCATGTAATATGCCGTCTACCTGGGACCCCATAAACACATATTTCGAATTATATTTACACATATGTATACGATGATTATCACGAGTGTATTATATCTTCTGTGTGACAACGGACTGGGGATGCGATGGAGAAGGAAACGAATTAGTGTAGGAAATTACGGTTAGAAAACAATGATAAGAAATTTGTGCGGATCCAAACATTAATATAAAAAGTAAACAAATATTTAACTGCAAGCCGCACATCTGGGATTTAAGCAATGCACGTGGCTAAGATAGTCTAGATATTGATTGGATAATAACAAATTTGAATTTTTGTCTGAATTTGACGTTTTGTATCTTATAATCGAGATTATTCCATATTTTTATAAAATGGTGTTTAGGAAATTTAGATGAAAAATGTGTTCTTGGCTTCTCTCTATATAAGAGGTTACGTTGTCTAGTAATTATGGTGTTAGTGGCTATATTCTTTTTTGTGTCCTATATTGAACCTCTGGTTTCCAATATTGAACACCTGGTTCAATATAGGTGGCACAGTGGTTCAATATAAAACACCAGTTTCCTAAATTGAACCGATTCCTGATTTTAGAAATGTTCGTTTACACGCCTATGTAATTCACCGAATACTTCCCTTTTTGGCATGGGTGTGCTCAGATACCATATACATCGAGTCCCCCTAGTGCAATTTTTCTAACTGAAAGTCTCGATTTTATTCCGGTTCGTGCTTAGGGGGGTCAATATAGACAAAAACATCGTAAAATTTTAAAATTACACTAGCAAAACTGCCCGTCCTCCGTGTGCATTATATTACATTATACATTACATTATACATTACATTATACATTACATTATACATTACATTATACATTACATTATACATTACATTATACATTACATTATACATTACATTATACATTACATTATACATTACATTATACATTACATTATACATTACATTATACATTACATACACACAGACGTAGAAGGCACTTTCCCGAAGTATTTGTACCTGCCGGATAACAAACGTAACGTAAGTTTGAACAGATTTTCAACGATTGTTGCACATTACGTGAAACGTTCCCACCTGATTTGTGAACGGCTTATGTTGCTCGGGACAATCTATATATATATATATATATATATATATATATATATATATATATATATATATGTATTACTTCACACATAATATGCTCAACATGCTTCGGTGTTTCCTCCACATGCAAAACGTGGCTCTCAATGTGGCACTATTGGGTACCTCAAATAAACAAAATTGAAATATAAAAATTAATTCTCTATAGATTAATAATTTAGATCTGTAGTCAAGTTATGGTTTACTTGATATGCACATTATGATGCAAACATATAATTGATACACTTTATTTAATTAAGTAATATGTATTTAGCTCACACTGTATGCCTAATACCCCTCTCGCTGGTGATTTATTGAAGATAAAGCTTGATTTGTTTGTTTTACACATTAAACCAACTGCATGCATATGTATACTAATTATGGTTGTGTGATCTACTCTTTGCACATAATAATTCCACAAAATGTTATTGGTGCAGACTGATTAGTTCATGAGCTATTAACTTGTGAAACCATGCACCATTGCATTTATGTTAGTTATTAACATTTCACAAGTCAATATCAGAGCAGTTAGCTCCATGTGTATATTATGTGTCGCTGCATATTCGGGTTATATGAATGCAATAAAATATCCAAACATTATTGTATAAATTACCCCATCAATTAACAATTGCTAACAGTAATGTTTTTTGTTAGAGAAGATGCCGAAGTTTTAAAAGAAGAACATCAGAGGCACACGGACACATGAAAAGCTTGCCCCAGCTGTCAGAGATGTTGAGATGTATCATAAATAGGAGAGAGCAGCAAGTCGCCGTAACTATACAAGTGCCTCGCCAAACACTCGTAACCTGGCCAAGGTGAACGGTGGCGCAGGCGTTGCGAAGTCTCCCCTGGGCCCGTCATACGGCGCTCGATTGGGCGCGATATAATTTCGGTCAGAAGTTGCAAAATGCCACTGTTTCGGAATTCGGAACAGCTTTGAGAAACATATATAGGCAGAAAGCAATGGGGACAGAGCCCTTCTCTGCAACGTCAGCCGCTCAGCCTGTCCGTACCACGTGACCCGTCCCGGACCAGCGGACATTCGACGGTCACGCCAAGACCCACTCGAAGACTGACGCCCAGCTTAGACAAAATTCGGCACAAGGTACAGTAAGCCATTCCGGGAATCGGACAAGGATTAATGTTCGACCCCTTGTCTATACAAATTCAAATGGTAGGAACGTTCGGTCCCAAAATGTCAAGAGGATTGGTATCCCACCACCACCCCCAGTTAGATCTCGACTACCAAATTCAATTCGGGTAGGGTCGCCGCGTTTGAACATAATAATCTAACCAATAGGGTTGGCTATGCCAAGACAGGACCATTCAAAGTGATGTTTCAGAAACATCGGGCAGCTCCCCATAATAACGAAAGAAAATTGTTCCCTCCTCCGAAGTCACGATAGGGGACAAAAGACGATGGGACGACCCTGCTAGCAATGCTTTCGCTTGTCAAGTCTGCTTTCGGGATGCCTTCAACAACGCTTGCTTCCCGTCCGGACCCCACGCACTGATGTTTGCCAAGGCTGTATATTACGACATGCCAGCAGCTGCCGACGCCAATTTCACTGCTCGCACAACGACGGAGGTAAACAAGATAGCAAGGATTTTCCCGGCCAACGACAACAAGTGGAATCATCGAGCTGAGGATCTTCAGTGGGAGATCTTCCAGTGGAAATTCGACCACGCCCCGTCCTTCGCGAGAAGACTCGACACATCGGAAGGAATGAACTTCATCAGTCATACGTCTGACAACTATTGGGGCACCGGACACGACGGACAGGGAAGGAACATGTATGGGAAACTACTGTTTCAATTCATCGACACAACCGTCGACGAGGGACAGCATTGACGAAAACAATACAGCTACGGATGGTGAGCACTCTGTATGGCTACAACCCCTCTCACATCGGCACACAAGCCCACTGGCAGGGACATCAGGGACCAAGCCTTCTCCTACTACGACTGCAGGTCGCAAGCGGCAGACCACTTCTCTATCACCGGGGCCACCGCCGTTGTGTTCTACTGCCATCACCACTCCCTCTTCAGCAGCAGCTATCGCCACACCATCTCTGCATCAGGCCATACGTGAGTCTTCTAACGTTTCTGCCACTTCTTCTCCATTCCTTTTTCCCAACTCCTTCCCGCCACTACCGAGACAAACGTGTTCTCCGGTGCTTCCCCTCACTACAAATCTCATTCTTTCCTACCTGTCTCCAGACCACGGGTGGACAGCACCCTAATCCATAAGACTACCCCCTTCGCCTACTCCTGCACAACGATTTTCTACTGTAACCCTCCATACATAGAAGCACTGAGTCAAGAAATCCAGCTGGAAGTTACCGATTATCACAAACCGTGTCATTACGTGTGACTCGAACGTTTCTAGGCTTACATAATCGAAGGAACGAGCCTTCCAAGTGGCCAGCTACCCTGGAGCCAACATTAGGAATCTCGAACAGATGATGGTGCATCCTGCAGAGACAGACGGCACACATCCAGAGATTGTGATCGTATCGGTGAAAATCAACGACGGAGCGAACAAATGAATTGTGACGACTATCCCTAATTTGCGAAGGATGGCAGCTCGAGCAGACAAGTGTTTTCCTCACTCAATTATCGCCACACCCGAAATTAATTTTTCTGACAGATTACCTCTGGTAGAACAATAATACATTATGAAAACTTCGAAGAACCTACTAGACATTAAGGGCATTGTTGTAATACTTAAATTAATTAAGAGGAGTCATCGTTCAAGACAGACACATTAGACAACATTCGTTGGACACCAGAAACAGCGAACAAAATGCTAACACATTGGTTGTGCCATTTAAACTAAGAAACATTGAGGGCAACCATACCGCACAAAACACGTCCAATGATCTGCGCAATCCCACGATTATCAACTTAAGCCATCTAGTGTTATCTGAAATACAGGTGGAAATCCTAAATTTCGGATTACAATTGATACCTACACCTCAGACAAATGATACAGAAGACACGTAGGCGCCTGTCAGGCGTTTTGCTAGACATATCCAACTACGATATTTTTCACGCAACGAAATCAACCAAATTAATAGAGAACTTTACTGCAAAATCAACTCGGAATCCACCCTGCCACAACGAGGATATTAACTCTAAATTGGAACATCATCATCATTGTGCAGCCACAGTACCCGTGGTTGGGCGAAGGCCTCAGCATGTCGTTTCCAAATATGCCTGTTTTGCGCTATCCTCTGCCAGATGGTGCCTTTCCAGTACTCGTCTAGTTCGTCTCTCCACCGTCTCGCCGGTCTTCCTCTAGATCGTAAGGTCTCCGGGTTGTCCGTCGGTTATCTCGTAGTCTGTTGATGTGACCTGCTCAGGTCCACTTCTGTCTTCTGGTTTGTTCTGTCACGTCTATGACCTTTGTCTTCTGCCTTACCCAGATGTTTGTTTTTCTCTCCCGATATGTGATGTTTAACATACTTCTTTCCATCTTTGTTTGTGCGGCTGCTAGCTTGTTCTTTGCCTGGATGGTGAGTGCCCATGTTTCCGCGCCGTTTGTAATCGCTGGAAATACGCATGAGTTGAAGACTTTTCTCTTCAAGCAGGTTCCAAAGTTACCCTTAAAGATGTCGCGGTGTTTGGCGAATGCTCTCCAGCCAGCAGTGATCCTTCTTTGAATCTCCTTGTCTTGGTTTTTGTCTCTGATACTGTATCGCTGATCCAGATAGACGTAGCTTTCAACTTTCTCTATCTGCGTCGTGTCGTTGATATATATTGGTTTGTCATTTTCTAGCATCACTTTTGTCTTCGAGATGTTCATCTTGAGACCTTGTTTTTCACTTTCATCAGCTAGCTCCTGCAGCATGTTTTGTAGTTCTTGCGGTGTAATAGCGCATATGAGTATATCGTCGGCGAAGCGAAGATGGCTGAGATATTCTACGTCTATCATCAAACCTCTGGTTTCTCAGGTCAGTTTTCGGAATATGATTTTGAGTGTTGCCGTGACCAGCTTGGGCGATATTGTGTCACCCTGTCGCACTCCTCTCTTGATGTTGATCTTGTTGCTCTTTTTATGTAGATAGACTGTCACTGAGCTGTTGGTGTAGATGTCTTTCAGGAGATCGATGTACACATCTTCTATCCCCTGTTCTTGAAGGGAGGTCAGTATTGCTTGAGTTTACACCGAGTCGAAATCCTTCTCATAGTCGACGAAAGCGATGCAGAGCGGGATATTATATTCTCGGCACTTCTCTTTCAGTTGGTTTGAGACGTGTATGTGTTCTGTCGTTGAGTACCTACTTCTGAATCCTGCTTGCTCTCGTGGTTGGTTTTCGTCCAGTGTCTTCTCTAGTCTATTCATTAATATCTTTGTGAGTAATTTGCAGATGTTTGATAACAGACATAGCGGTCTGTTGTTCTTTAAGTCTTTCTGATTTCCCTTCGTGAAGATTATCACCATCTTTGCGTTCTTCCAAGCGGTGGGTATTCGTTTTTCTGATAACCATTTAGTATACAGCTTAGCCAGTGTCTTCGTTATGGTATATGTACCTGCTTTTAATGTTTTAATGTTTACATGATCGTTGCGTGATGTCTTCCCATTCTTCATATCTCTTAGCGCCGCTTCCACCTCCCACAGTGTTATCTCTGGTATCTCTTTCGGGTCGGTGTGAATTATGGCACTCTGTTCACTGTCATGTAGCTCGGTGTATAATTCCTCTGTTCGTTCCATGATCATATCTTGGTCTTGTATTTCTCTATCCTGCTTGTCTAGAAGTGTAATCAGTATGTTGTTGGTAATTTGTCAGAGTGGCAATTGGCGTCGATTTCGGCACCAAAGAGAAACCCGTTTATTATTATTAAACCTGCTGATTAAGGCTCAGCCACAGTAATAATGTCCAAAGAAAGCTATGTCGCAGAAGCGAATCGACAGCTTGCAAACAAAAACATTATACTAAACCAGAGACACCGGTCTATCCACAAGCTGCAGTCTGCATTTCGGCAACACTAGACAGATTACGACAAACAGGTTACATATCCAAGAAGCAACGAGATTATTTAGAGCCACCGGATACACCTCGACCACGTCTGCTCTATCTATTACCCAAGATTTATGAGGCTAAAGATAAATGGCATCAGCCTCAAATGCCTCCTGGACGACTGATCATATCCGATTGCAACAGCGAATCATATAAAATGGCTGAATATATTAACTTTTTTAGTCCCATTGGCAGTAACACATGCTTCGTATGTTAAAAAGACTACAGACTTCATTGATAAAATGACTTGAATCGAAATTCCCAGTGATGCGCTACTGTTCTCCATGGATGTAGAAAGCCTGTACACCGATATTGACAATATCGGACTGAAGCAGTAAGACAGGCTTTTTTTACGAAACCCGGATTTTGACCGCCCAGTCGCAGAGATTTTAGAACTATTTAAAATGTCCCTAGAACACAACGACATTTTATTCGGATCAAACTGGTATCTTCAAATTTTCGGCACTGCAATGGTGAAACGATTTGCCCCAAACTATGGCAATCTTTTATGGCTGAGTAGGAGAAACAAGCACTAAGGAAATGCAACAAATTACCATTAATCTATTTACGATATTTGGACGATATTTTTGGAATTTGGGCATCTGAGAATTATGAATTCCTAGTTTTCTTGGACATACTAAATAGCCATTAAAATTGCGTAAAATTAACGTCAGTTACGAGTAAACACTCAATAGATGTTTGGACACTACGATCTATAAAGACGAACGCTTTAATTCGACAGGACATCATGACAGCAAGGTTTATTTTAAACCAACAAATACTCATCAACTACTGTACAAAGACTCGTTCCATCCGAAACATACCTTCTCTGGTATCCTCTAGTCGCAACTATTACGATTGAACAGGATTTGCAACAATAAATCAGAATTTGAGGAAGCCGTACACAATTGTTTTTATAGCCTGACGCAAAGGAATTATATACATCGCCTTTTTTAAGGCACATTAAAAGCACTACCCTAACGGACATTAACAATCAGAACAGGAAGGAACAAGCCGTGAATTGTCAGGTGAAAAGGTGTCTAGCCTGTACAGTATTTGTAGACTCCACACCTATTAACAACACAAGGAGGCCACAACAGGGCAAAATCAACAATTGCGGTACATCCAGCGTGGTTTACCTAATTACCTGCAACGCCTGCCCCGCAAGATACGTGGGTGAGACTGGCAATCGACCCCGATCACGTCTAAATAATCACAGATCGGACATACGACACCACAACGACAGACAAGTGGCCAAGCATTTTAACGGAGCTGGTCATTCATTATCCGATTTACGAATCACAATCTTGGAATCAGGGCCATTTTCTGACGTCGTCTCATTGGAAATCATTTACAGACGAAATTGTGAATAAAAATGGATTACAAGACTTAAAACTACGCAGTCAAGGTGACTGAATGTTAAAGAGGAGTCTTTTAACATTATACCTTTTGTTATTCGTTTCTCCCACCAGGGACAGACAATTGCTAAACTGGCTAAAGCCACATATAAACCGCGTATCCAGAAATCTACACTGCGAGGTTTATAAGAGCTTTCTCAAAGAACAAGAATCTGAAAGATATGCTGACCAGTGGCCACCAGACAAAAATGAACCATGGACTTCTAAAGAACAGTGACCCAAGTGATTAGGACACCGTGAGACGTCGTAGTGTTAGTGCAATTGTGTAGTTGTTCGGGGAATTAGGGTACGTGTGGGGTTGAAGCAGTGCTGGCTCGTACGGCTTCACATGTTTCCGTCTCCTGTACGTCTATGATAGGATATATATATATATATATTTCAAGCTCAGTTTAATGGCTATTTTGTTTTTATAGGTTTACCATCCGAAATAATTACTGAATGCCCATGTATCAAGTATTAATAACAACGACACGTGTTTGTGGGTGTGGGTGGTGGTCAGCAGTAGCTTCGCATTCCCGTGTTTATTTTATTTCAACGCATACCTTCGTACGGCACACCGTATGTTTTGTAAATACAGCATCGTCCCCTCGGATTCAGATAAACACTACCGTGTCACAAATACTTTTTCAATCTTGTAACGAACCCTCTGTGATTGCATATATAAACGTTATCGAAACTGACCGCCATCCGATTCAGTTCATCGTTCAGTACGAATCTTACGCGGTTAAAGTCCTCCCGCCTCCGGTCAGCACGCCTCATCACTTCTGACACTACCACTCGCTTGACACCAGGTATGTGCCCAAGAGTTCGCACCGCATCCATGATCTCCCCTGCTAGCCGTACGGGGGTCTTTTTCTGGTTGCTTAGGTCATTAGTTCCAATATTTAGCAAGACGATCAATGACGCCACCCGGCGAACAAATTGCAGTTGCCGGTACACGCCGGACACCCGCATACCGCCAATGCCCACACCTCGATTCGTTCGACCTGATCTCCTAGATGGAGACCCTCCCGGTTGATCTCATCGCCCATACGCCGGACGAAACTGTGCCCCAGGATGATCAATGTCTTCATTCTACAAAATAATATTATATCATGAACACAATTCACCACGTGTCTAGTTCATTTAGACACCCAACATCCCGTTAAAATATGTATTCATATCTTTTATTTAGCAAAACAGAGGAGGGTAACCCCCGGTTGCTATCCTCAGTCTTGTCCAATTGGTCATTGTTTAATGTCTATTGACATGGGAATGTAACGGCTGAATGCATTCCAGTGCGATGGTTGGATAATCACGCATTCTCGTGTCCGTTGTAGACCGATTGTCGTTGTTTGGACGTACCATTAATCGTACATGTTTCTCTTTTTTAGGTTTAATTCACCCTTTTTTGTAGGAAAGACCATCTGCCCAAAAAGAGTAAACTGATTTTATTAGATCTCAGGGTTTAGGGTTCACATTCGCCACCTATACTCCTTTGCCAGTACATTAGGGTCTTCGTTCATGTTTCAAATAATTAATAGAGGATACTTGAACCCAGTACACCCATTTTCCTAAAATACATACACACATATATACATGCATGCATGCATACATACATACATACATACATAATACATACATACATACATACATACATACATACATACATACATATCTACATACATACATACATACATACACACGTACATACACACATACATACATACATACGGTATCCCGACTACATTTACCTGTTATCGATGACTGTGTTATGTTGGACTGTTGTGTTGTACACATGGAAACGAACAAAATATCTAACGTCCTCGTGTCACTAAATTGGTTGCGTTCTCTTCTGGTACAGCGAGTCACTTTATTCGGCTGTTAAAGATAATTACATTTTGATATAACCCAACCGACAACAGGTGCGACTACGAGCTTCGGTAATGATGTTTAAACGTGTGTATAGAAACGTATTCAGTGTCCACAGAACGTTAAATGGGAGAAACGAGTTACCTACTGAATGTGTGTGTGTGTGTGTGTGTGTGTGTGTGTGTGTGTGTGTGTGTATGTATGTGTGTGTGTGTGTGTGTGTGAGTGTGTGTATGTGTGAGTGTGTGTGCGTGTGTGCGTGTGTGCGTGTGTGCGTGTGTGCGTGTGTGCGTGTGTGCGTGTGTGCGTGTGTGCGTGTGTGCGTGTGTGCGTGCCCGCGTGCCCGCGTGCCCGAGTGCCCGTGTGCCCGTGTGCCCGTGTGCCCGTGTGCCCGTGTGCCCGTGTGCCCGTGTGCCCGTGTGCCCGTGTGCCCGTGTGCCCGTGTGCCCGTGTGCCCGTGTGCCCGTGTGCCCGTGTGCCCGTGTGCCCGTGTGCCCGTGTGCCCGTGTGTGCCCGTGTGTGCCCGTGTGTGCCCGTGTGCCCGTGTGCCCGTGTGCCCGTGTGCCCGTGTGCCCGTGTGCCCGTGTGCCCGTGTGCCCGTGTGCCCGTGTGTGTCCGTGTGTGTGTCCGTGTGTGTGTCCGTGTGTGTGTCCGTGTGTGTGTCCGTGTGTGTGTCCGTGTGTGTGTCCGTGTGTGTGTCCGTGTGTGTGTCCGTGTGTGTGTCCGTGTGTGTGTCCGTGTGTGTGTCCGTGTGTGTGTCCGTGTGTGTGTCCGTGTGTGTGTCCGTGTGTGTGTCCGTGTGTGTGTCCGTGTGTGTGTCCGTGTGTGTGTCCGTGTGTGTGTCCGTGTGTGTGTCCGTGTGTGTGTCCGTGTGTGAGTGTGTGAGTGTGTGAGTGTGTGAGTGTGTGAGTGTGTGAGTGTGTGAGTGTGACTGTGTGCGTGTGTGCGTGTGTGCGTGTGTGCGTGTGTGCGTGTGTGCGTGCCCGCGTGCCCGCGTGCCCGCGTGCCCGAGTGCCCGTGTGCCCGTGTGCCCGTGTGCCCGTGTGCCCGTGTGCCCGTGTGCCCGTGTGCCCGTGTGCCCGTGTGCCCGTGTGCCCGTGTGCCCGTGTGCCCGTGTGTGCCCGTGTGTGCCCGTGTGCCCGTGTGCCCGTGTGCCCGTGTGCCCGTGTGCCCGTGTGCCCGTGTGCCCGTGTGCCCGTGTGCCCGTGTGCCCGTGTGCCCGTGTGTGTCCGTGTGTGTGTCCGTGTGTGTGTCCGTGTGTGTGTCCGTGTGTGTGTCCGTGTGTGTGTCCGTGTGTGTGTCCGTGTGTGAGTGTGTGAGTGTGTGAGTGTGTGAGTGTGTGAGTGTGTGAGTGTGACTGTGTGAGTGTGTGTGTGTGTGTCTGTGTGTGTGTGTGTGTCTGTGTGTGTGCGTGTGTGTGCGTGCGTGCGTGCGTGCGTGTGTGTGTGCGTGTGTTTGTGTGAGTGTGTTAGAACGTATACATTCTACTATGATTAGTACACTAGATTCACATGTTAGATTGTTTTTCTTGTATATTTATAAGTATAGATTTCACTGGTGTTTAAGAAATTAAGTATATTAATTACTTAGCATTTGTTATTAAGGATTTCATATTATAGTTATTCTGAATTTTTTTTTAAATAAACATTGCACTGTATTCATTATAAATACTAGCAAAAAATGGGATGCCTTGGTATAAGATTCGTGAAAGTAATATTTCTAGTAATATTTTAGTTTGTTAAAAATGGCAAAGGCCAGATGAATGTGAAGTTTACATCAATCGATAGGCCCTTGTCGTGACAGTGTAGAATGGTCAAATAATATTCGTGTTACTGTGCTACTGGCACGAGGGTAGACATACTCCATGATACAAAGTCTGTGACGCAGGAGCTGTTTTCCCGAATTGTTTTGCCTCGCGCTTGGTTCCTGCAATTGTTAGGTTAAGTATTACGCGCACATTACGTTTTCGTATTACGCACACGTTACGTTTTAAGTTCGTAACCGCAAAGTAACGACCTAATTTACCCCCATGAAGGTGTCTTGATATATATGTGGTATTTTGAAAATACATAGCGGACACGTCCTGTTCTATGGGTCGAAGAATAATCCTTGAAAGTTTGGCGGTCGAGGTTCAAGCCGTCTAAGAGGGAAATCTTAACCTACAAACGCAAGCTCGATTATAATAAGTTACACACAAAATAAAAATAAGGGAAATGACAAAACAACTGTCAGTTGTAAACGAAATAAAGAAGACAAAGTTATATTCAAATAAAACATATATAATTTAACACAAACATGGATAGAAAATATGAATGGATTTGCTAGGTATTAAACCAGTAGAAAATGAAATAAAGAAGATAAATGGAGGTTGATGTGACACACACTGAGAAAACCAACCACACACATCACACGGCAAAGAATTACTTGGAACCCCCAAGGGAAGAGGAGAAGAGGAAGGCTGAGAAACACCTAGCAGAGAGACACCGAAAGGGAAATAAAGAAGATGGGTTACTTCGGGAGAGTGGATAACAATGGTCGATTTTCTGTGCTCCCAGCAAGCAAACAGACCACAGTAAGCAAGTAATATAAGGTATCAGCATGTTTATATATAATTACTGCGGTAGTTTTGTTTTCAGTGTAAAAATATTTTATTTTATACATTGAAACTTTACTAAATATATTTTATATCAAATCAGACAGATGGTGCCGCGATATGCTCTGTTGGGTTTCTTGGGATCACGAGTTTTAACAATGACCCATTAGCATAGGGGAGCTTTAAGCCACCCATGTAACATTTTTTATATAATGATCTGTCATCAGTTTATTTGGCGAGTTTTGTAGAATCAGGTCATACTGCGTACGATATCACGGTCGGCAATTTGACCCGTTATGAATGATTAACGGCGCGTAAAACACGATTGTATGCGTTTTTCATCAATCAACACTTTCCCTAATTGAGAATTTCAAATTCAAAGAAGTTAGTTAGCTTCGGTTACGTTTGGAATGTTGGGGTACATATTCAGAGGTCTCTGCCCATCTCACTCAGGTGACTGCATCATACAGAGAAGCAACGTGAACGGCATATATGCCAGTGCTTAGAGTTGCTGTGCGGTCAGCACATCGGATACTGACAGATGTCATCTGCGTATCGAACCGGAAACCGCAGTTAACAAGCCGGCAAAGATGCGGTCCGTAGCTCAAGGCGGAGAGTTTAGACATGATCTGGTAAGCGTACTCGTAAATCGCGACAGCAGCGAACCTAGCACTAATTACCAATACTGTCTTGACTGACGGTATCATTGCATTCCATGAACGGACATACACGTAAATACAGATACGCCTACGTTACAACACATACGAATTCTACGAACGTACAAATTGTTCATATAGGGCTAATGGCTCCGTCGAACACTGATGAACAAAAGCCAAACAAACATTACAGTTGGCGAATTAACCAAACTGACTAAATAAATGCCACGTTTGGGTTACAGAAGAAACAAAAGTTTGCTTGGCGTAGAACGACGGCGGACCTGTGACATACTGCTTAACAACGAACTGGTCGTCTAAATATATGTTTATTTTAGCATGTTTAACCAGGAGAAGATATCACCAATTTTCGAAACGGCATCAAAAGGGTTCGACATCTGGTTTAGACTTATCTCGATTAAGAGACGATATAAGTCACCGCAATGCCGTGATCAATCAAGGTATTTCAAAGAAACACCTTCAAAGACTCAGGGAGATTATACAAGTTTTCAACAGGAATAATGGGAGATGTCTGCCGAGACGACAAGCCGTAACATGTCGTGCTGCGAAGGAGTCCGGCGGCGCTGCAACAAACCTGCGCCAGACTGTAAGGCTTTCTTCTGGCGCCAGGCGCGATGAGCAGAGTCAAACTGGCGAGTTCTACTGTTGCTTTCGCGGTGTCGATGACATGCCAACCGTGGACATCTCGCCAGTGTGTCGTCTTGTGCTCCGTTGCTGGTGGCTATGACCCATTTTCTAATAAATCACCGACTGTAATCTGTACAGAATTGGTAATATTTGTCTTGCTTCTTTCCATTCTAAAGGAACCACTCCCTCTTCTAATGACAAATTGAAAACTGTTGCAAGTGGTATACTAATTTGTTCAGCAATTTCACTAGTAGTTTGAGCGGATTCCCATCCACTCCAAGTGGTTTATTATCCTTCATAGCCCTTATTTTCTTAGCTACCATTTCAGGGGTTACAATTAACTGTCCTAAATAGTCTGAATCTGCCCCCTTGAACTTAGCCTCTGGTACTGGCAGTGAACTAATATCTTCCCTGGTAAACAAAAATTCTCATTCGGGTCTTCTGCCATTAACAATTCCTCTGATATTGTATTTCCAACACTATCTTCTAGAAGACCGACCTAATCCTGAAATTTCTGTTTGCTTGGAACATACGCATAAAACCTCTTGCTGTTATGTTTTATATTACCAGCTATTTTTTTTCATAGTTTCTCTTTGAATTTCAAATTTTAGCTGTAGCTTGGTTAAGTGCTTCTTTATAAATATTGTCGTCTTCATCATTTCCAGTACGTCCATATGACGTCCACATCATTTATTTGTATTACATTTTTTAATGGCTTCTTTCGATAAGTATTTCTTTTTGGACCGTTTCCCTTGGTTTTCAAGGGAACAAATGTATTGACGATGCACTAAATTTCACTCTTTAGGACATTCTAGCATTCTGTTGCTGTCTTATTCTTCAGTGTGTCATTCCAAACTATCTTAGCTAAATATTTCCTCATGTCCTTATATCTTCCTTTGTGGCAATTTATCCTGTACTGCTTTTTACAATTCCTTTCTAATTTTACTTTGATGGTAAATATATCTGGTTGTGATAACTACTCCCCAGTGGCTCACATATCTTAACATTTTCAACTAATTCATTCTGTGAGGACAAAACTACGTCTAACTCATTCTTACCCCTGGTTGGTTCTAGCACATGTTGAGAAAGGAAACTATCTTGCACTAAAACTACAAAATTGTGGTCCTCACTCCCCATACTCTGTAGAGATTTCCGTTGTATATACCCATGCTTAAAATCCCCTTAATAATACAGTACCGTTTGCTCACTTTCCTTATAGCGTTTTGTACTTTTTCATTCTTTTCTATGCTTATGTTTGAACTTCGATAAACTAACCCAACCATTAACGATGAGTTTCCTGTAACTATATGACACCAAACAGCTTCTTAGCAATCTGCTTCTCTTTATAATTTATTTCATAAGCCTGGATAGATTCTTTAATATCTAAAATAACTCCACCTCCCCCTCTTCCTATTCTATCTTTCCTAAACATTACATATCCTGTCAATCCCAATTCGGCATCTGATATATTGGTGGCGGCCCATGATTCGGTTATACCTATCAATATCTTCTTCGATAATGTTTAGTTAATTTATTTTGTTTATTATACTCTTTGCATATAAACAAACACCTTTATATCCAGCTTAAGAACACTTTTCCAGATTGTTCTTTGCTTATTTAGTTGTGCTGTCATTATATGTGCCTCCAATTTCAGGCTTCTCTGTGGGTCCCCCTGCAAATCTAGTTGAAATAGATGCAACTTGTCCCACTGTCAACAGACTGCAGCAGGTACTCTGAGAAAACTGCTGCCCCTTTCCACTTAGATGGAGGCCATCTCTCATCTTCCCTCCCAACAAAGTATCCCCATACATCTGTGAATCCCACCCCCTCTTCTTGATACATCTGCTCAACTAGTGCGTTGATTGCCACCCTCTTGCAGTTTCTATATGTTGCCCCCCTTCCTCCCACTACTGGCAACTTTCCTGAGATAATCATATGTTCAACTTTTGTCTTCTTTAGCTTCCTCACTAATTGTCTGTACTTCTGTACTATCCCAGTTGTTCCCTACCTGTCTGCATTATTTGTTCCTACGTGTACTAGTATAGACTGTCCCTTGTACCCTTTCAGTCGCATGTTCTATCCTAGCCCCCGGTAGACAAACAGCGACGTCCTCTCCCTCGCTTAGTGTCTTATCTGTCTTTCTCAGAATATAGTCGGCCATGAACACTCTCTCTTTTCTCATTGCCCCCTCAAACACTGCCTCAGAGTAGCTCCTTCTCCGGTTTGCATCTGTCTGTTGTTGTCTTTTCCCCTTGCCGTCTTCTCACCTGTCAGATTCTCTTCCGTTCCATTCTTTCCTGTCGCTTTTTCGCTTGTCACCTTTCCTCCTGACATTGTCCGTTTTATCGACTTCTCTTCTATCACATTTACTCTCACTTCCTTTCATCCCTTCATCTTTCCTCCCATCACATGTTCTTCTCTCCTCTCCCGTCCCATTTCCCTCCGTCATTCTCTACGGTCACTTTCTCCCCCTGTCATCTTCACGCCTGTCACGTTTTCTGTCGTCGATTCTCCCATCACCTTTCCTCCTCTCAGTCTCCTTTCTATTGTCTTCTTGCCACTACTGTACTCCTTCAGTCTCACAGTATGCCCAACACTCTCCCTGTCGTCACTCTCCATTCCACCTGTCTCCTTGCTAATTCTCATCTCCTTTCCCTTCACAATATATGTGAACCTAACTACCTCCTTCTGCAGACACTCCACCTTCCAACACCCCATGCACTGAAATGTTAATCCCTCCTCATTGGTTTCTGTCCATGACTTCCCACAGCCGGCCGGACGAGGCAAAATCCACCCAGCTGTGTGCAAAGATCGCACAAGAAGTTTCGCTTTGCCTTGACTTGCCGTTTGCAAGGCGCCATAAAATGTATTTAATAACTTAACTAACTTACTCTTTATAAAGACTGTTTCCAGCCTACCACAGCACATGAAACTCTCCTAAAAAATCAATAAACACAGGAACTGACCTATAGCATTTGCTTGTTCTTTGTACAAGAGACGTAGAGCTGCGTGCCGTCGGTACACATGTCAACATTAGAACGTATTTCGTGATAATAGCCACAATAGGATTCTTTAAGTGAACAATTGTGACCTCTAACACATATTTTTGTGGCACTCCAAAAAAATGAAGCGTCTTGCTGTGGGTTCAGGTACGAAGTTGATGGTTCTTGCTAATCAGATAATAATAATAACGAATCTTGGTGTAGCGCTTATTTTATAAATTATTACTAGTTACAACGCTTCTATAGGATAAGCAAATAATAAAAGAAATGGAGACTTAGTGGTTTATATTTTCGGTAATCAATAGTATAAGCATACAATGGTAACATGCGTGCGTGCATGCATGCACACATGCATACACGCACGCATGCATAAATACATGCATATATATATTCATAGATACATTCAAACATACATGCGTACAATCACTCTACCTGTCTCCCTCACTCTACTTGCCTTCCTTAACATACATAGTAGGATAATAAGTAGCAAATATTACAAAATAGAAAGTATATGTGGCTTACCTCACGTAAAAAGAGGGAAATAAACCGTGCATGAGATGTCCTATTGAAAATCACGATGTAACATGTGGCATGAACACCGTCATTTAATAAAGGTTTTACTTACTTATTGCTAGTGTAAAACCACCCAAGCCGAATCAGCTTTCAACCAACGGGTCTGTAATCCCTTGTCCTTCTCCACTGCTAACAGACTGTCACTATGTATTTTCAACAGGGTGTCTCCTACCGAGTGTACCGAACGACACGTCTTGCAACATGATAATAGACACCCATTTATTACCCCCAAGTTCGTTCCGTCAGAGGTACAGAAATCACTTCTATGCATGTGTTCTCTATAATCTGCGCAAGAAAGTCCTATATAGAAACTGCACAGTAGGTATTCATGAGATCTTCTTCAAGTCGATGTGTCTTGATCAATATCACAGCGGACGGTGGCACTTTGTCCTAAGTAAAGTTTCTTCTCGCCAACAGATGCCTTGTTGTCCACTATTTTTCGGAGATTGACGTCGTAGTTTTTTTCTCCAAACAACTGGTCAATTTAAGATAGTTGAAAAGCTCGCATAACGGAAATACGAATAACGTGTTGAAGTCGGTCAACATTAATCGCACGAAACAACCGGAGGTCCACCGTGTTCTTGTAAGAACCAGGTCGGCCTGCACCATAAATAAAAATGTAAACGTGTACTTCGCCAATTAACCAATATAGCTTAATGCTCGTGTCCCTAAATTGATTTGTTCTTCTAAATATGGGTTGCCACATGATGGGTTTTAACGCAATTCAGACCTCGTGTACGCAGCAGTGTCCACACAATTCAGACCTCGTGTACGCAGCAGTGTCCACACAATTCAGACCTCGTGTACGCAGCAGTGTCCGCACAATTCAGACCTCGTGTACGCAGCAGTGTCCACACAATTCAGACCTCGTGTACGCAGCAGTGTCCACACAATTCAGACCTCGTGTACGCAGCAGTGTCCGCACAATTCAGACCTCGTGTACGCAGCAGTGTCCACACAATTCAGACCTCGTGTACGCAGCAGTGTCCACACAATTCAGACCTCGTGTACGCAGCAATGTCCACACAATTCAGACCTTGTGTACGCAGCAGTGTCCACACAATTCAGACCTTGTGTACGCAGCAGTGTCCACACAATTCAGACCTCGTGTACGCAGCAGTGTCCACACAATTCAGACCTCGTGTACGCAGCAGTGTCCACACAATTCAGTGGATTTCCCTTACTCGTCTGTAACTGCAATCGCACCCTCATAACGTTTTGTGTTTGTTCGGTGTTGCAGTTTGTGAACTTCGCGAACATCCGTCAGTATTCTCGTGCTCAAGCTCTTACTTCGTATTTTGGTCTGTATCTAAAACTTGCATCCATCTCATCATGTGGCACCATCTTGTCTCAGAAAATGTGACTATCATGGATTTCCACCACTCTCTATGTTGTGCCGGTCTTACTGGCTTCAAGTCATAGGCGGATACAGGGGGTCAACGGGGCATGTGTACCCTTAGACCTTTGTCATTTGGCCGCGCTATGCCTGCGCTATAGTCGCGTGCCCGCAGACCTTGTTAATGTGCCCCCGTTACGCCCCCCAGACGTTCTGTAATTATGAACGTCACCGCGAAAAATTTCCAGCAACACACACACACACACACTCAAACAAACACACACACACACTCAAACACACACACACACACACACACACACACACACACACACACACACACACACACACACACACACACACACACACACACACACACACACACTCAAAAACATACACACACACACACACACACACACACACACACACACACACACACACACACACACACACACACACACACACACACACACACACACACACACACACACACACACACACACACTCAACACACACACACACACACACACACACACACACACACACACACACACACACACACACACACACACACACACACACACACACACACACACACACACACACACCCTCAAACACACACACACACACACACACACACACACACACACACACACACACACACACACACACACACACACACACACACACACACACACACACACACCACACACACACACACACACACACACACACACACACACGGTTTGCGTGAGACTGCATAATGCTACAGCCGATTACGTTTAGTGAGTGCATTTCTTCTATTTATGTCTTTCCTTGTGGTATAATTAAGCATGGAGCGTATCTAATTTATGTCGTTGACCTTTTCTGGAATAGCCCCTCATTTAGTAATACTTAGCTCGTCGTCTTTCCGTCATTGATCGTCAGTTCGACCTTTGCAAATGCAGTTTCCACTCGATTGAGAAGTACACATTCAAACGTGTGTATCTTCAAACGAGTATGAGGTTTACCATTTTAAATAACAACCGCAAAAGTAACACACATTTTGCACATTTAAAAAAAACTTGTACAGTAATTAGCAAATGGTATACATCAGTGCATTATAATAATAATAATAATGAGATAACTTCTATTGAGCCTAAGTCCTTGGAAACCAAGCTCAGAGGCGCATCAAAACAAAAGGATTGGTCAATCTCAAAATTCATAAGCAGTATTCCAGTTGTCAACAGATGGGTCAAGGCTCTAGGGAGCTACGGTGGATAAGCAAAGTTATAAAGATAAGTTTTTAAATGACAACGGAATTTTGTAATATTGTCAACTGATGTAACACTAAGAGGGACCATATTCCAAAGAGTTGGTGCCGCAACAGAAAAATCCCTAGTTCCAATGTTAGTGTTGAGTGTAGGAACAAAAAGTAGGTCAGAACTAGATGATCGAAGCTGGATAGGTTTTCTTATAGGAGTAAGCAATGAATGCAAATAAGATGGTTGCTTACTGGACAATGCCTAGTATGTATTGGTACAGATCTTAAAAATTATACGACATCGTACAGGAAGCCAATGCAAAGACTTCAAAAGTGGTACAGAGCGATACAAACGAGGAGATCTTGTAACTACTCTTGCTAGACAATTTTGGACACGCTGAAGTTTTGTGATATTAATGTATTCCAATTTTTTAACAGTCCTTTTCTTCATTCAGACACCAACATTTCATAGAGAGCACCATTTCGGACTGTATCACAGACACAATGCACGGATACATCAATATAGAAAATCATTTATTGCGCGTATGTCGGAAAGTAACTATAAATCAGGAACAAATGTACCTATAAAATGCACATCACATTGAAAGTCGACTGGTTTCTGTAATAAAAATGATAGCATATCACGTGGATAACCCGTACCTTTACTTGTCATTCGTATAGTAATAATTCCTTTCAAGTGGTATACGACACCGTAAATGAATCACACAAAGAAATCAAACAATAACAAATATGCTCAGCTGTACAGTGTCATGCATAATCGCTAAAGACATTAAAATGTACATGTCGACAGACGGTGACACTTCATATACTGGATATAAATTATTATATTAACTATATTATGATACTGCTTACATTATAACGAAAACATAATCATGCAACATTGACAATATTAAACGAACATAGCACACCATTTTCACGTGAACAATACTGTTCATCTACGTAGTATTAAATGAGTACTGTTTTTACATACACTGTAAACGTTAGCAAGATCAGATACACACGTTAACATTATCTGACCACATCCCTCACCACTGACACCCCCTCCATATCCGCCCCGGCCTACCCACACACCCTTCCCCACTCACACCCTCTGGCCACCAGGGGTTAACGGATTACCTTTTAAAGCAGCGGTATTTAAGTTTGTTTGCTCTGTTACCCCTTGAGCGAGCCAATAAAACCGTAATTACCCCTCCATTTTTAAATACCAAACTCCTTTACTAATTGGTATATTTAATAGTTTATTAGTAAAATATAACATTAGCTATACCTTGGTTTCACTACCATTAAAATAGGATCAAACGTATGAAACGCAATACTTTACAGATGAAAATATAAGTGTATGGTTGAAATTCGTTTTGATAAGCATCGATGCGGGAGGCTTTGTGACAGCTACAGCACATCGCAGGTCATCAGCAACTTCCACTATATTTTATGTCTTGGTTTTAATGTTGATCATTGAGGAGTTGCCTGTTCTCCAGTGCAATTCATTCGAATGAGGACTGTAAGAACTCTATCAGAGCGAATTGGATATTCACCATCAGGCTTTTATCAGAAAGTTACCAGGTCAGAATCATGAAAGACTTCTTTCAGCGTGCCATCTTCTCGAGGGCTAAGAAACTCGTATTTCTTCGACGACTCCTTTATCCACTGAAAAATTATCACTATTCATGCATTCTTGTCACAGTGGTCCAAATGTGGGAAATATCCAAGGATGGTCTCTCCCATGGAAAGAATGTGATATCATCAGCAAGCGGATACTAAGCTTTGTTCTCTTCAACTGGCGTTGACAGTTTGGAGAACATTGGCGATCTCATTAGCCTGTACTTCAAGCTTGCCTTTTTACTTTCAGTATGATACATTAATAACTTCTGATACGTATTTCCACAACATATATCATCAATGCAGCGTGCTACAAGGGCGTAGTCGTGCTGAATTACTTACTCAAAATTTCATACTTAAACAAAGCTTGTTTTATCCCCCGAAAATGCCCGAATTACCCCCGAGGAGTAATTGCATACCCGTTAAATACCGCTGCTTTAAATTGATACATCCACTATTCAAAGTATAATTCTTACTTACAGCAGTGGTTTTACTTGGAAATGACATCGGCTTATCTAATAAATATCATTTTATGATGGCAATGATTGTCTAAACTTTCACTGGGGCCTCCCTCGCCATGGCAGTGCCACTGCTCACAACACGTATGTAATAAAATGTAGTTTAAAATTAATATCCCAAGGGTGACACATTTTCTTGCGCCATAGCATAAACTAACATGAGCAGAGAACTGGTCAAATACACTCTCATGCATACGTGAGAGTAAAGCCAGCAAATTGGTTATCAACCTAAAATCAATAGCAAATATCGTTATTTTGTTAGTCCGTGTCATCGTATGTCGGAGGATATGTTAATTTTAAATGGCGTCCACACAAGTCCAATTTGTGTATAAGCAATAACAACACACCAAAAGCACAACGTACAAGTGATAGATACACTATTATACAATAGACGCTCGTCACGCAACCCTCTATTGTAAGTATCAACCATCATTTGCATTCCTCCAGCGTAAAAATACTACTGCCTAAGAGAAATTGTCATGTCACACCAAAACAGAAAAGTTCGGTGATATTGTTCAAATTCGAATATATATTATATATATGGTTGTAGATAGGATTCGAAATAATGTAAGTACAAGGTATATTATATTGTGCCATAATGCCAACTATGTATAAGTAAGCCACTTCCAAAAGATGCATCCGGCAAGATAGTCATCTCGTAAATTCTCGCGATAATGTGATGTACGTGTGTGTGTCGGTAGCTCTGATGTCTTCTTGTACTTCCGGTATTCAGTACTTCTTTACTACTTCCGGTATTCTGTACTTTATGAACCAGTGTGGTTTGCGTGGCGCAAATGTGACTGAAGCTCATATATGTTTCTGTAAGACGAAACCAGCCATAGTACCTTGGAATAAAACTCAAGTAATTCGCTCATCGATACAACAAACAAAGGATTAATGTTTATGTTTGTATGCGTGTAATTATGTTTTAAACACACAAATTCAAGAAAGGTTCAGCTTTTGTGCAGAATGAATTACAGCGATGCTACAAAAACGAAAAAACATTAACATAACTGGCTACTAAACTCATATATAATCATATACCTTTTCACTAATACACATGTATGTTTCTACTTCTGCAACCAGATGCACGTGGAGGAAAACAGTTTACATATAAACGTCTTAAGGCTGTGTATGCATTATCGTCTTTCGGCAACTGGCAATATTGGCAACATTTGAACAATATTTCGTGCGGCAGGGATTGCACCGCATCTTCCAGGTGTAGAAACTATATATGTACTTCCGGTTATAATCACGCATATACATTTTTCT
>OZ023212.1:36741082-36766353 GCA_963995525.1 Escarpia spicata | reverse complement strand
TCGTTCTCCTTTGATACGCTCCGCGCTCTTCAACCCGAAGGGAAGCATTGAATATTGTCATGCAAGACTGCTACACCGTTGGTCAACTTCCTTCTGCTCATTTCAACTGTTTTTTTAGCATTAGTTATTTATTCTGAAAACACACACCTCGGACTAGTTTTCAAGAAAGAAAATAAACAAGAAATTAGCACTACATCCGTTACGTTGTAAGCGATCGTAACCAGTAACGCTGCGAACGGTAATCGAAAAACAAGCATGCACATGTTACTGTGCATGACGCTAAATGAAGCAGCTGCTAACCCCGTCACCCAATTAAATAAACCTCGTTTATTGCCCCAAAGGCGGCATTACGCTTAACGATAGTAATTTCACAAAATTAATGGGATCCAGTGAAACCTCGCGACATTTTATTTAATTTGACACTCTCGTAGCTACGCCTGGTGATTATCCAATGTTAAGGTTCTAAATACTGCTTCCAGAATCCCATTAAATACACATTAACTCTGATAGTGTTGGAGTGCGGACCTAATACTGCAGGCGTGCGTTGCGCCAAACGAACCGATGTTAACCATACTACGCATTCCTCCAATGTAACCATTATGTTCGTTGCGTATTCCGTGACTATGTGGAATACATTTTGTCATTATGTGAACGTGACAATTTGTATCCAGTCTCAGCCGTCAAGAACAAATAGCGCAACATCTCAGTAGTTTTGTACTGTGTTATGAAATGTCGTATGCAAAATGTCTAGTATGACGTCGTGTCTGTATCAAGAGGTTTGTCTGTATTACTATATCATGTCTGTATTAACGCTTCGTGTCTGGATCAAGACATAATGTCTTTATCAAGACGTCGTGTTTGTATTAAGACGTCTTGTCTTTATCAAAACGTCATGTATTTATGAATACGTCGTGTCTATATCAAGATGACATGTATCAGATCAGATAAAAACAATTAAGATATTGAATCGTCATGAAAATGTTGATAGAATAATTTGTTTCAGTTACGAAAAATAGAAATGCAGTGAAATCAATGACGGAAGGGTATTGAATTGATAAAGTAGTCATTCTCCCAGAGGTGTATAAATGAATGGAACATATTATCTGCTGATTGTTTGGGTGCTAGCAGTGTGACTATGTTTAAAAAAATCAACTTATACCTCAGAAGGTCTGCATACAGATATATAACATATGTATCAAGGTGCGATGTCTGGATGAAGACAACATGTCTGAATCAAGGCATAACGTCTTGATCAAGATGTCATCTCTGCATCCATAGGTCATATATGTGCCAAGACGTCACGTCTTTATCAAGACTTGTATGAAGACGTCATGTTTGTATCAATACGTCGCGTCCAACAAATCTCCTAAACAGTTCAGATGCAGACGTGGCCTAATTAGAATGATGAGAAAATACCAATCTACGGTTGTCCTTTTTATCCAATTACATTGGCAAGAATCCAGGATGTGCACAATCTCGTAAACGTCGTATATCACTAGTGCGCGAGTTAACTGGAACCTCTCTTGCAATTTCGAGTTGGTCATATACTTTCACTACAACTACTATTACTTATAATAAAATGCATACAACATGTTATTCGCAGATGCTCTGTGGCGCTAAACATGTTTTCAAGGAACATAAAGTAATAAAGTAACAATAAATAAAGAGCTAAGAGAGAGAGGGGGGAGAGGGGGAGAGAGGGGGAGAGAGGGGGAGAGAGGGGTAGAGAGGGGGAGAGAGGGGGAGAGAGGGGGAGAGAGAAGGAGACAGACAGCCAGCCAGACAGACAGCCAGACAGACAGACAGACAGCAGACAGACACACCTATATTAAAATGTCGTGTCTGTATATCGATACGTCATGTTTATACCAAGATATCGTGTCTCTATCAAGATGCTGTGTCTGTATTAAGACGTCATGTCTGTATCAAGATGTCGTGTCTCTAACAAAATGTCACACATTGTATTCATACCAAACATGTACCAATTTCAAATTAATGCCATATTTAGCAAAATACAGAAGGCACATGTGTTCTACGTAATGTACTGAATCAGTTGTGCAACTAGGCGAAATTACCTTTACACAGAACCTTTTCACACCGAGCTGTGTTTTGATTGGTGTATAAAACAGAAAGTTCATAACACGGTGTGCGTGCGTATGTGCGTGTGTTGCATTCCACACCATTAGGCTACCGTGCGGTCGTTTCCTATGTTGTTATGTAGCAATAACTAGCTCAACTTAACAAAACACTTAGCATACGAAATACATTTTAGTTAATATAGAAGCGTGTGCGTTTGCATATGAATTAGCTGAGCACCGCTCTAACAGCATTGTATTTCAAAGATGTGTGAAAGCACACCTCGATAGTGATCCTCGAGTTTGTCTCCGTTCCAAAACTTGCTGCATGCAAATAAATACTTTCATATTATTTTATCTGATGTGGCAGTCGCCATGTTGATTCGTCAGCCCCTGAAGCAAGTCTTGTCGACGCCCACTTGAAGCCAGCGTGCTGATGTGTCTCAGAGGCACCTGGTAATGATTCCCTGTTGCCTCGATGTCACCCAACAGCTGGGGCCCATCGGCACTCTGGCGGCGTCAATGACTCTCTGGGCGTGGCGTACACTCACTTTACCTGTCTTCTAGTACATAATACATTCACTCTTACTGTCTCCCTGGCGTAGACTGACTCTTCTTGCCTCACTGGCATACCCTCACTCTACCTGTCTTCCTGATGTATATTTAACCTATTTGTATTTGGGTTTAACTTCAGGTTAGCTATATGTCTCTGTGCAAAAAATGCTACTTATGATTGATGATTAATTTTTTTAAATTTATTTATGACTTATGCATCTAATGATTTAGCATAATTTGTGGACATTACTTTATACCAAAATTCGTGAAGATCTGCAACTTGCTTATCCGGTAAATGCTGCTTAAAATAATGCTTTTGTGTATTTTTGGCAAACAATCACAACATGTTATGAAAAATGACAAACGTATCTCTTTAATATTCTATATATTTTATTCTCAGATTGATAAGGTACTGTGGTTGACTGTGTGTTGTGCTCAGTACCATTCATATCAGGCAAACGTCGTATGTGGTATTATCTGCATCGAATAATCATATTTAAACCAACTCAAGGAGCTTTTTAGCTTGGAGGTGTGCACACTTTGATGACGCATATTTTTTTTATTATTGAGAGTGTAATTTTCCCTTTGTGGTTAATCTAGTTATATATATTGCTTGATTTAAATCTAACTTTCGTGAACATTTGTAACATCCATGACATATATTTGGCGTAAGACAAAATTAAGGATTCGTCCGCCATTATACGAATGAAAAAGCGCCCCTTGATAATAGCGTTTTGGTGTGATGTGGGAATGAATCTTTTTGAGCACTTTCACATGGGACATGTTGGTCCACTGAACAAAGAATGTACTACTGCATTAGATATTTCACAAGGTAGCAATAAATACTCGCTATTCGTTCGCGTATTCGCACAGTGGCTATTTTGCAGAACGCACCTATGTTTCAAAATCCGTCACCAGATTGGGGCAAAATTGAGGGGTATTAGGTTTGAGTGGATTTTTCTGAAAAACGAGGTAAGAGAATTTCACGAATTTTCCACAACATTTAAGAATTGCTACAGAAACTATGCAGGAAATGAAGGAACGTTATAATGGCCGCCTTTGTTGAATCTAATCTGGTCTGATCCCAGTAGGCAAAGACATTCTTGGATACCAGAAATCTCTAATGGGTGTTGTATCAGCGATCACACATGGGGACTCATTTCAGAAAGGAAACTCCTGCAACAGAAACGACAAAATTAGTCAAACAGCACAACTTTCTACCGGGCCTAAATCAAGAAGGACGGGGAATTGAAGCGTAGCGCTCAAAAGAACAAACGCGCATGGTTCGATAGACAGGCACAGGAAGTGGAGGACGCAGCTGCCCAAAGTGGCATGAGACAGGTCTACGGCATTGCCAAGAAAATCACTGTTAGCACAAAGGCAAGATCCTGGCCGATCAAAACCAACTGTGCATCTCTACTACAGAAGGATAGGAAAAACTACATAATAAAGTATATACTATACTGTGGCGTACAGACTGACAAACCTCAGAATGTCCTCACAACAAACTCAGAGGAGTTCACGGATGATCAAATGAGGAAGGTATTTGCGACATTTAAAACATTAAGACAAACAAGTCACACCGAATGCACGGAATCACAGCTGAAATTATCAAAGCAGGTGGTGAAACAATAATTGTAAGTGTATGTGCGGATTATGCAAACAAACCTGTGACTCTAGCACCATTCGTGAGAACTGGAAAGATGTTGCTGTTGTCTGTATCCCCAAGAAAGGAAATGTAACTGAATGGTACAGCAGAGGCGTGACACTTCTGTCAATACCCGGAAAAGTGTACTGTCATGTAACACTGAACGGAATGCGACGGAATAGTAGATGGCGAACTGTATGAGGAACAAGCAGGCTTTAGGCCTAAATGTTCATATGTTGAGCAAATTTTCACGCTCATGCGCATTATAGAGAAATGTCAAGAGTACCAGTTACCCATCGCAACCAGTTTCATAGACTCACCAGAGCGTTCAAAAGCATCCACAGACCTTCCGTGTGGAAAATTTTATTAATCACACACGGAATCCCACGAAAAATTGCATCTCCACAAGTAAATTCTAAATTTGCATCGTTTGAACTTGCCACAGTTGACGAAGTGAGAAAATAATTATGTCCTCCCTAAATAAATCCTGTCATATCGATCCATTCCCGACCACACTGCTAAAAGCATGTCTTGGTGCATTACTCAAACAAACATATATCATAAATGCATCAGTGTGCTCTGACGTTTTCCTGATGATCTTAAACACGCCCATGTAAACCCAATTCTTAAGATGACATCTCTGCCCGAAGACGACCTAAAGAGTTATAGTATATGTAGACCTAAACAGTTATTCATTTCCAACCTTAGCTTTATTTTCAAAATACTTGAAAAGCCTGTAGCAAACCGTCTAACGTCTCACATCAGCACAAATGACTGATCTAATGTGTTGCAATCTGCATACAAACAATTTCACTCCACATAAACTCTTCTTTTTAAGTACACAACGGCATTAACCTAAACTTCGATAAAGATAAAGTAAGCATACTTACCCTCCTTGATCTGTCTGCCGCGTTTGATACCATTGATCACGACATTCCGGTTTTCGTCATACCTAGCTGACAGACACCAAGCCATAAAGATAGGTAACTGCTTTTCAGCCTCCTGCCCACTTCATGTGGTGTCCCCCAAGGTTATGTTCTCGGGCCTTTGCTTTTCACGCTCTATAATACGTCACTAAGCTCTGTTATCCAAAGTCATAACTTGGGTCACCACCTTTACGCAGAAGACACACTTCTACATTTCTTTGGCTACACCAGATACAAATTGCTCCCTAAACCCGCTCAGCGATTGTCTCCAAGATATCTTCCATTGGATGAATGACAGCAAATTAAAGTTAACTGCAGATAAAACATAATTTCTCATAATTTGTACTCCCAAGTAGCGTGGCAAACTTGATGGCTTTTACCCAACACGTATCTTGAGTCGAATTATCACATCAGCTGCCTCAAGGCTGAATCTCGGATTAACATTTGATGAAAACTTCAATTCAAACACCACGTATCATAAACGTGTCGCTACTGTTTCTACCATAACCGTGATCTTCGCCGTATTCGCCTTTATATCTCAGTTTCCGTCGCTAAAACTATCGCAACAGGTCTTGTAAGCAGCATACTCGACTACTGCAATTCCCTCCTTTATAATATTGCAAGCAAGCATATAACAAAACTTCAACGTGTCCAAAATTGTTTGGCAAGAGTAGTCACGCGTTCTCCTCGTTTTTTCGCTCAGTTCCGCTTCCAAAATCACTGCATTGGCTCTCTGTGCAATATTGGATTATTTTCAAGATTAGTACAATTGCCTATCAAGCCCTTTCATCCAAACAACCTGCATATCTACATTCGATGCTCACTCCAGCAAGAAATCCCAGATAGCTACGGTCGATCAGTTGTAACCTTCATTTCATTCCCCGAGTGAAGACGAATGCAGGAACTCAAACCTTCTCGGTTGCTGCACCAACTCTCTGGAATTCACTTCCTGTCAGCATTACATTAGAATGAAATGTAGTTTAATTTCGCCGACGTCTACAACCCTATATTTTTAATATTGCCTATCATACATAGCTTCCTAGCACTTTCATCCATCACGCATTGTATACGATAATGAGATTGCTTAATTCTTTGATTTTGTTGCGCCATTGAGCTTGATTTTCGAGGATATTGGCGCATAAGAAGTCATTATTATTATTATTATGAACAATCGATAAGGTAATATGTAAACAAAATTCGAGATGTTGTTTAAGACATACGACAACTACAGCGACAACTTCCATATGGTGACTGGTGTCAGACAAGGCTGCATTATTTCCCCTTTTCACTGAACTTTGCCGATGGCATTGCCGTCTTCTCAGACACCATCCAGGGCCTGTAACGTCCCGTGGAATCAGTCAGCAGACACGGTGATGATTTGTGACTTGTAATCAGTGAAAATAAGACAAAAACATGTTGACATGGGAGCGTCAACCACTACAGACGTTTTGATCAACCAGAACAAAGTGGAAACAGTCGCACTTCACCTACTTTGGCTGTTCCATCATCAACAACCAAAGAATCAACAATCATAAACTATACAGCAGAGTGGGAAAAGTGTCAGCAGCCTTTAACCAGCTTAGAAAAATTAGAAACAACAAGACATTGTCCTGAGATCTAAATTCCGCTTCTATAATTCGAACATTCTACCAAACCTGCTATAATGTGGATGCGAATTACGACAATTAAAATAAGTTAAGAAAACAAAACAGACGCATTCGACACTAAATGCCTGCGCAAGATGTTGAATATTTACTACAGCTACCTTGCGATGTATAAAGAGGTCGAGATACGATCATGAGAACTTCAGGCATCATTAACTATTGTAGAAGACACAATAGGCGGCACAGCCTTGTTACGAGGCTCTCACCAACTAGACCTGCCGAACAAGCAATATGGTAGAAACCAGCGGGTCAAAGAAGGCGAGGACTATTGAGAATGAACCGACGCAAGACCGTCGACCGCGACCTTCAGCTGGTCAACACAAAACGGAATTACATCATAATGCTAACGAATAACATATCAGAGTGGAATGCTTTTACTGCCTCATGATCGACAGCAGTGGCTTCACACTAATGGTCGAAAACAGCGGCTACTCACTAAGGGTTGACAGCAGCGGCAACACACTAAGGTTTAACAACAACGCCTATACATATAGGTCGATTGACAGCAGCACTTACACACTAATGGCCCAACAGCGGCTACACGGCATTTCGCGGTCTTCTTCAGCAGACTGAATTTACGGTCGTGTCACATGTCCTACGTCATGTGACACAAGCTAGAGCATGACTGGCGGGAGCTCCTGGCCGACGTCTCTGTTCAGTGAAGGCTTCCCTCTGTAGATGTTAATCGTCTCCTTGATCTTTCTCCTCTGCCAGTTCTCCTCGAGCTCTAAGATTTTCAAATCTTTCATCGAACACTGGTGGCCTGTGTTCAACTTGTGTTTGCTTATCGCTGATAGGGGTTGGCGACACGATATATGTTCTTTAAATTGTGTGCCCAGTGCCCTCGCTGTTTCTGCTACGTAGGGTTGGTCGCATTCTGAACATTGGATGTCATATACCATACCACACTTTGATGCCTTGATTGTTTTGTCTTGTGGGTGTACCAGCAGGGACACCAGGGTGTTGATCGGTTTGTGGTACACTGGTGCGTCATAGGACTTGAAAATCCTTGCCAATTGTTTTTACTGATATAGGGTAGACCTATGGCATGTTGTCTTATGTTGGTTTTTTTGGTGTTGACATTATACTTATTTCTCCTTGGTTGTGTGGTGTTAAACATCCAAGGTTTGTAACAGTTCGTTTTCAGAACGTTCTAGATGTGCTCCACCTCTTTGTCTTATCCTCCTCTTAATTGTGTGCCCTTTGGAAGTGTGTCCTCACAACTGATCGTTTGTGTTCTAATGGGTGGTTTGAATCCCAGGTCAAATACTGGTCTGCGTGTGTTGCCTTCCGATACACCTTAACCTTGGTTGATCGACCATGTGTCTAGTTGTGCGACGCATGTGTCTAGAAAGGCTAGTGTGTTGTCATGTTCTGGTTTTACAGTGACCTTGATGTTATCGTCCATTGAATTCATATGGTGTGTGAACTGTTCTACTTCACTCCCTTGTAGCACTGTGAATGTGTCATCCATGTATCTCAAACAGATGTCTGGAGGGCGTGGTGCTTCCCTGGTGGCTCTTTCTTCAAAATGTTCCATGTACAGGTACTCCACTATCGGGGATACCGGTGAAGAACCCATGGACGCTCCCTTCTTCTGCTTGTAGAACACTCCATTATAACTGAAATATGTGGTGTTTAGACATATTTCTAACAGTGTGGTGATCTGGTCTACTGATAGTTCACATCTGTTTTTCAGTGTTGTGTCCTGGTTTAATCGGTCCTTGATCACTGATACTGCGATTCTAGTGAACAGGGCTGTCACATCGAATGATGCTATTTTCTGCTGGAATTTCCAACTCATCGATTTTCTTTACACATTGCGCGCTGTTTTTCACAAAAATGTTCATTTTTTCTCAACCAGTGGGCTCAGAATGGTGGCTAAGTACTTTGATGTAGGGTAGATCCTATGGTATATGGCATCCGATATAGTCTTAGTCCTTTTCCACGTGTTGACTAGTTTATTTTTCTATACTCTGGTGGGATCCCTTTTCAATTTCACGTATGTGGTGACATCTACTAGGAGACCTGCTATCTTTGCATCGTATTGCGTGGTCTTCATAATCAATGTTGCCTTACCCTTGTCTGGTGGTAGAATCTTGATCGTCCTGTCCCTCCTCAAGGTTTGAAGTGCTTTCCTCTCTTCCATTGATATATTAGATCTGTTCTGCTTGGATACCCTGTGTTTCAACACGGCTTTGGCTACATCACTTCTCAACCCGTCAGCTCTGTGTTTTTCGTTGATGTTCTTACATGCCAATTATGTTGCCGTGATCAGATCGTCAAAGGGGAGGCTCTGTGGGGTAACCGCACAATTGAACCCTTTTTCAACTGACTGACTTCGCCCCTGTCTAACTATCTATCCGCCAGACGTGTTGTTGTTTTCGTAACAGTTGATCATACTGCCGTTGTTGCCTTTCCTGCATTTCATGGAAAGTGGTGTCGTGCGTATGCTCAATGAACTGTGGCACTTCCTCCATTTCCGTTTCTGTTAGTTTCGTACGCAGGTTCGTTTCTTCTCGTCTTGTAATTTACTCACCGTGAAATGGCACTGGTATACTCAGATGTTTAACAGCTTCTTTTCTGATTTTCTCAGGATAGTTGACGCCTTCACCATCGATCGTAGCTGTAGGCTCTTTGGAATTACGTTGTCATGGAGACAGTGTGCATTGAAATGGCGGTGGTTATTCCAGCAAGCTACCTTCTTCGTCACTTTCTCCAGCCCCCGTATCGTTTTCATAACTTCGGAGCGGGATCATCACTACGGATCATTACTACATTCAAGGATATATGCTTAAGGCCGATTATTGCAAAAGGTGTTTGCATCAAGTTCGCAGTAAAACAGCAGTACCAACGGCAGCATAGTAACTGAGGCTCATACAAACAACATCGAGGCAACGATTGCCGAGAGTCGCCTCCGTAAAACAAGTCGCTACGTCAGAATGTCCGCCTCCCTCGACAGGTCCTCTTCTCTCAGCTGAGCAATAGTGATCAGTGTAAGCGCTTTGCTTCGCTTCGAGTGTAGCCCACGTGGGGGCCCTGCGATCCACTGTGCAACTGCCAAAGCGGCAAAGAAAACAATAGAAGTCGAGGAACGAAGAGTTAGACTGTAGGCCTCTCTTCAATCTGGAACATCCTGTCTCGACTGCGTTACGATCAAGAATCGGACTCCGGAGTTATTTCAGGACCCACGACTGACCCGTGGCGTGCGGACGTCATATTCGTTCACAGAGACCAACAATGACGAATCTACCTTACATACTTCGGAAATGTAACCAACGTCGGTACACTGATCTGTATATATATATATATATATATATATATATATATATATATATATATATATATATATATATATGTGTGTGTGTGTGTATACATATATATGTATATAAATCAGTGCGCCGGTATCTGTGAGGTCATTATGTCTCGTTTCCGCCGCCGATTTCAAGCGGAAACCAAAAATGTTAGGTGCCCGCTAATTTATCCAATATTATTATACAATAAATCATATAAGAATGATCTGGAGTTTAATTATGTGATCTCATCTGCTATTTTCAGTGGACCAACCAAGTGAACCTCTTATACATCACGTTAACACTGAGCACTGAGAAACGCACCCAATTTATGAGTAATGGTTGAGACTGAGAATCCTGATGTATAATTGGTACAGAGTCGCACATAGATGGATTGGTGTCAAATGGGGAAAACCTCCATCTAGTATACGACATTTACCGGAAAGACATCTACAGGAGTGGCGAAGATGTATCTCTTGCCATTGTGAACGGTTTTATTTCGTCTGGGATGCCCGAGTTTGACTGGGACTGTGAAGCGGTATGGGTGAGAATACAGGTGTCCGGATGCCATACCCTGATAGTAGGGTCATATTAACTCCAATATCGATGCACTTGTTGATTTGGAGCAGTCACTTGGCAGGATCACTGTGAAATATCCAGCTGCAAAAATTTGTTGGGGGTGATTTTAATATGCCTAGCAAACCAAGTCGGTGAATAGAAAACCCCAGTATGGTAATAGTTTGAATCAGAAACTGGTTGATGTTTGCAATTACTTTTCATTGGACAAAGTGGTCAGAAAATCGGCACGTCTCAACAGCATACCAGATTTTATACTTACCACATATCCTAATCTGCTCAGGAATATCTGTACTATTTCTGCAATTGGCGACCACGACATCACCACCACCGATCTTGATATGAAAATATCAATGAAAAAAAAATCCAAGAACCGTTTATTTATAAACGAGCAGATATGGTTGCCATCAAGAAAGAGCTTGAAGAATTTAACATAAAAATTAAGAGAGGGCTTCAATTTGTGATCATCTAACAATAACTGGAATATGTTAAAATTGACTGTGATTGATAGCAAGATTAATATCATCCCTATGAAGATACTATCAATTAGGCATAATCTCCCGTGGATGGAATGATATATACATAGCAAGAATCCGCAAGAAACAGAGGTTATATAACAAAGCAAAGAAGACACAAAACACTCATGGCTGGGCATTCTTCAGAGAATTATGAATCCATGTAAAGAAAGAACTTGCTGCTGCATATCATAACTATATTGAAAGCACGCTTGACATCAAGTACAACGATGACAGATCAATACCCATGAACAATCTAAGAAAAGACTTTGTTGGTATACCATCACTGAAAGAACACAATGATCATTTGGTTTCCTCTAGTAAGGAGACAGCTAATGTACTGTTACTCATACTGAAACCTATCAAACTGCATGGACCTGACGCTATTCAAAACTAGATTCTAACGGAGACAGCCGATCAAATTGCACCTTGTTTGAATTTTCTAAAGCTTTTAACACAGTACCTCATGCACACCTTGTGAACAAGCTCCAGTATTACGGGGTCGGTAGTGCTGTTCCTACCAGTTGGATTTCAAACTAGTTTACCGTCAGAAAACAGAAAGTTGTGGTTGATGCCAATTCGTGAGATGAGGTTGTAGTGGAGTCTAGAGTGCCGCAGGGCACTGTACTGGGCCCACTACTCTTCCGTATTTATGTTAATGAAGTAGGAGAGGGTTTCACTTCAAACAATTCTGCTGATGACTGTATTTTATACCGGCGCATCAGTGGCAATGACGAACCAGAAGACCTCCAGTGCAACCTGCAGTGGTTAATTGACTTGAGCATAACTTGGCAATTGCATTTTAACATTAATACAATTATGTTCAATCATATGCACATCACCAAAAAGCGAACTGTCAAACAGTCCCAGTATGTTATCAATGAAGACAGTCTGGGTATTGCCCACCACCACCCATGCCAAGGAATGGATTTCTCCGACGACGACCTCAGGTGGAACATCATATATCACACTTGACTGCCAAAGCAAATCGCGTGATGGGTTTCATCAGGAGAAATATGTATAAATGCTCAGAGAAGACAAAGCAATAAGCATATTTCACCCAGGTTCGCCCAAACCTCGATTAAGGGAGCGCCGCTTGGGACCCTTACACATACAAAGATGTAAAAGAACTAGAGAAAGTACAGCGTCTTCAGGAGAAATGCTCTCTCTCTCTCTCTCTCTCTCTCTCTCTCTCTCTCTCTCTCTCTCTCTCTCTCTCTCTCTCTCTCTCTCTCTCTCTCTCTCTCTCTCTCTCTCTCTCTCTCTCTCTCTCTCTCTCTCTCTCTCTCTCTCTCTCTCTCTCTCTCTCTCTCTCTCTCTCTCTCTCTCTCTCTCTCTCTCTCTCTCTCTCTCTCTCTCTCTCTCTCTCTCTCTCTCTCTCTCTCTCTCTCTCTCTCTCTCTCTCTCTCTCTCTCTCTCTCTCTATCTCTCTCTATCTCTCTCTCTCTCTCTCTCTCTCTCTCTCTCTCTCTCTCTCTCTCTCTCTCTCTCTCTCTCTCTCTCTCTCTCTCTCCTCTCTCTCTCTCTCCCCTCCCCTCCTCTCTCTCTCTCTCTCTCTCTCTCTGTTTATCTCTCTCTCTCTCTCTCTTTCTCCAGCCCCGTAGCATTTTCACAACTTGGGATTTGGATCATCACTACGGATCATCACTACATTCAAGGATATATGCTTAAGACCGATTATTGTACACGGTGTTTGCATCAAGTTCACGGTAAAACAGCAGTACAAACGGCAGCATAGTAACTGAGGCTCATACAAACAACATCGAGGCAACGATTGCCAAGAGTCGCCTCCGTAAGACAAGCCGCTACGTCAGAATGTCCGCCTCCCTCAACATGTCCTCCTCTCTCAGCTGAGCCATAGTGACCAGTGTAAGCCAAAATGTATACACTTTTTGCCGTATTTAAATTACTGTGCAGAGATATGGGGAAACACGTACCCAACAAATACTAACTGTATTTTCTTATTACAAAAAAGAGTAATCCACATTATATTTGGTGCAAGACGGTTGGATCATACAAACTCACTTTTCCAACAATTACATGTTCTAAAATTTCCAGATATCGTAGAACTTAAAACATAATTATTCATGTACAGAGCTTACTACAGCTGTTTGCCATCAAATATTCAGTGTTTGTTTACTAGACGGGAAATAGCATACTCAATGCGAGCTAATCATGTCCTAGAACGACAGAGAGTCTGTTCTACAATGCGATCGATGTCTCTTTGTGTAAAGGGAGTGCAATTATGGAATTCTTTATGTGATCATTTAACAACTACTAATACTATTACTGAATTTAAGCGTAAATGCAAGAACCTTTTATTTGAGAAATATATGTTTGTGGAAATCTAAATAAAATCATACACAAATATAATCATGCCATTGAGGAAACTTCAATATGTGTAAAGATGTGTACTTATCACATACTTTAAATGTTGAATATGCACATATTCCATTACATGTTTTCAATTATTGTAGCTAGATGGTTAGATGAATAGCAAATTCGAATAATATAATATTGATGTCTCAAAATACATGTACGTATGTATGTGAATGTGAATATATGTATGTATATATGTGTGTATATGTATGTATATGTGTGTATACATACAGGTATATAATTACATATAAATATATGTCAGGGGTAAATTTACACAAAAGTCAATGACTTCGTATTTACCCTCTTCAAACATTGTATATTCTCCCTTGTATTATACTTAAACTTGTTTGGTTGTCTTGTCTTGTATATATTGTTATCAATGTTCTGAATAAACGTTCATTAATTCATTAACTCATTAATTCAAGCGCTTTGCATTGCTTCGAATGTCGGCTACTTCGGGGCCCTGCGATCCACTGTGCAACTGCCAAAGCGGAAGAGAAAACAATAGAAGTCGAGGAACGAAGAGTTAGACGTGTAGGCCTCTCTTCAATCTGGAACATCCTGTCTCGACTGCGTTACGATCAAGAATCGGACTCCAGAGTTATTTCAGGACCCACGACTGATCCTTGGCATGCGGACGCCATATTCGTTCACAGAGACTAACGATGACGAATCAACCTTACATACTTCGGCGTAATTCGTAACCTACTTCCTGCGTGTCTCCTTCGTATAAATTAGTGCGCCAGTATATATGACGTCATTTTGTTTCGTTTCCGCCGACGATTTCAAGCGGAAACCGGTAAGTGTTACATGCCCGCAAATTTATCCAATATTATTATACAATAAATCATATAAGAATGATCTGGAGTTTAATTCAGTCAATTAACTCATCTGCTATTTTCAGTGGACCGACCAAGTGAACCACTTATTCATCACGTTAACACCGAGCACTGAGAAACGCACCCAATTTATGAGTAATGGTTGAGACTGAGAATCCTGATGTATAATTGGTACAGAGTCGCACATAGATGCCTTCGTATCAAACGGGGAGAACCTCCATCTAGTATACGACATTTACCGGAAATACATCAGCAGAAATGGCGAAGATGTATCTCTTGCCATTACGAACGGTTTTATTTTGTTTGGGATGCCCGAGTTTGACTGGGACTGTGAAGCGGTATGGGTGAGAATACAGGTGTCCGGATGCCAGACCCTGATAGTAGTCATATTAACTCCAATACTGATGCACTCATTGGTTTGGAGCAATCACTTGGCAGGATCACTGTGAAATATCCAACTGTAAACATTGTTTTGGGAGGGTGATTTTAATATGCCTAGCAAACCAAGTCGGTTAACAGAAAACCCCAGTATGGTAATGGTTTGAATCAGAAACTGGTTGATGTTTGCAATTACTTTTCATTGGACTAAGTGGTCAGAATATCGGCACGTCTCAACAGGATACCAGACCTTCTACTTATTATTTCTGCAATTAGCGACCATGATATCACCACCACCACCACCACCGATCTTAACATGAAAATACCAATGAACAAGAAAAAACCCAGAACCGTTTATATATAAACGAGCAGATATGGCTGTCACCAAGAAAGAGCTTGGGGAATTTAACATAGAAATTACGAGAGGGCTTCAATTTGCGATCAGCTAACGATATCTGGATTATGTTCAAAATGATTGTAATTTATAGCATAAATATATTAATATCATTCCTTCGAAGATACTATCAATTAGGCATAATGTCCCGTGGATGGAAAGAGATATACATAGACTAATCCGCAAGAAACAGAGGTTATATAACAAGCAAAGAAGACATAAAACAGTCATGGCTGGGCAGTCTTCAGATAATTACGAATCTATGTCAAGAAAGAACTAGCTGCTGCATATCATAACTATACTGAAAGCATGCTTGACATCAAGTACAACGATTAAAGAGCAATACCCATGAACAATCTAAGAAAAGGCTTTGTTGGTATACCATCACTGAAAGACCACAATGATCATTTGGTTTCCTCTAGTACGGAGAAAGTAGATATACTGAAACCTGACAAATTGCACGGACCTGACGCTATTCCAAACAAGATTCTAACGGAGACAGCCGGTCAAATTGCACCTTGTTTAGATTTAGCTTTTAATACAGTGCCTCATGCATGCATTGTAAACAAGCTCCACTATTAGGGGTTCAGTAGTGTTGTTTGTACCAGTTAGATTTCAAACTGGTTTACCGTCAGAAAACAGAAAGTTGTGGTTGATGCCGATTCGTCAGATGAGGTTGTACTGGAGTTTAGAGTGCCACAGTGTACTGGGTCCACTACTCTTCGGTATTTATGTTAATGAAATGGTAGAGGGTATCACTTCAAACATTTCTGCTCATGACTCTATTTTATACCGGCGCATCAGTGGCGATGACGACCCAGAGGCCATCCAGTCCAACCTGCAGAGGTTAATTGCCTGGAGCATAACTTGGCAGAAGCATTTTAACATTAATAAAATTATTATGTTAAATTATATGCACATCACCAAAAAGCGAACTGTCAAACAGTCCCAATATGTTATCAGTGAAGACGGTTTGGGTATTGCCCACCACCACCCATGCCAAGGAGTTGATTTCTCCGACGACCTCAGGTGAAACATCATATATCACACTTGCAAAGCAAATCGCGTGATGGGTTTCATCAGGAGAAATATGTATAAATGCTCAGAGAAGACAAAGCAATAAGCATATTTCACCCAGGTTCGCCCAAACCTCGATTAAGGGAGCGCCGCTTGGGACCCTTACACATACAAAGATGTAAAAGAACTAGAGAAAGTACAGCGTCGAACGGCGGGATTTGTTTTGAGTAATAACAGTCGGGAAAGCAGCGTAACATTAATGATGACAACACTAAAGTGGGAGTGCCTAGAGCATCGCAGACTGATCGGCCGCCTAGTATTATTCTATAAATCCCTACACGTAGAGACAGCTCTTCCTTTGCCACACCACGCTGTTCGCTCAGTCAACAACAAGCTTGGCCATAGTGAGTGATTTATTCAGGTGCCGACCAGGACACAGGTTTATGCTAATAGCCTTTTCAACATAACTATTTAAGAACTGGAACGGTCTATCCGAAATAGTTGTGTCTGCAGCCATGGTGGACACTTTTAAAACTAGACTGGGCAGACACATCTAAGGTTCCTGCAGTGCTTTTGCGCAAACCCCACATTGACATAATGACTAAGATTTTTACCAATTAATATCTAGACATATACATAGTGATGAAGAAAATAACTTCCAACAAAAAGGAATAAAATATTTGTTTTGTTGAGCGAGAGTTTATGCGTAAGTAGTGATGATGACTGTTTTTGTTTTCCGTGAGATTTCTGAAGGGGTGATTCTGAGTTGCAGTTCACAATTACTTAGTGAATGATATCCTACCAATAGCCTCCTTTTCTAACTCTGGATGTTCCTCAATGCCAATCTCGTTTACCATCGCTCTGAGCCGACATTGCTTCATGTGGCAGCGCTAAATTTAGGACTGTGAGAGCCCCTGGGCAGTGATTAGCCGGAAATATTATATTAACATAATAGTTCTCACTCGTTAACATAATCCTTACCTTCTACAATAGGGAATTTACGGCAAAATATGACTTTTGTTCATTTAGTAGACCAACACATTAAAGCACTCACGTTACGTCTAAAAACGTTTCGACCACAAAGAAATTATCCAAAAAGCATTTTGTGGAGGCCCCCATAAAAATGATATTGTGTGGGCCGCTGGACAACTGTTCCGTCTGCTCTGCCCTAAATCAGGCACTGACTAAGTTTACTATTACAAATTAATACTAACCGAAAGCAAACCTTTCACAATGCACTATATGCAGTATGTGATTGTATCATGCAAACTTTATAGGGGAAGGTTGGGACTTATGATCCAACAATACGCCCCCCTCGACCTAAAAAAATCTCCAACACTACTTGAGGGTATGTACCAAAATTTTTGAAAATGTGCAAACCCAGGCCAAAAACGAACCTCACCCCCAAAACAGCAACCACGCTACGTGCCTGCGTGATACGATCAGTTCTAGTACAAACATACCTAGTACAAAAAGGTATGCCTAATTATGTTACAGGTTTGTTTGATTTTCAGATATATATATATATATATATATATATATTGTAATTTATAGCATAAATAGATTAATATCATTCCTTCGAATATACTATCAATTAGGCATAGTGTCCCGTGGATGGAAAGAGATATACATAGACTAATCCGCAAGAAACAGAGGTTATATAACAAGCAAAGAAGATATAAAACAGTCATGGCTGGGCAGTCTTCAGATAATTACGAATCTATGTCAAGAAAGAACTAGCTGCTGCATATCATAACTATACTGAAAGCATGCTTGACATCAAGTACAACGATTAAAGATCAATACCCATGAACAATCTAAGAAAAGGATTTGTTGGTATACCATCACTGAAAGACCACAATGATCATTTGGTTTCCTCTAGTACGGAGAAAGTAGATATACTGAAACCTGACAAATTGCACGGACCTGACGCTATTCCAAACAAGATTCTAACGGAGACAGCCGGTCAAATTGCACCTTGTTTAGATTTAGCTTTTAATACAGTGCCTCATGCATGCATTGTAAACAAGCTCCACTATTAGGGGTTCAGTAGTGTTGTTTGTACCAGTTAGATTTCAAACTGGTTTACCGTCAGAAAACAGAAAGTTGTGGTTGATGCCGATTCGTCAGATGAGGTTGTACTGGAGTTTAGAGTGCCACAGTGTACTGGGTCCACTACTCTTCGGTATTTATGTTAATGAAATGGTAGAGGGTATCACTTCAAACATTTCTGCTGATGACTCTATTTTATACCGGCGCATCAGTGGCGATGACGACCCAGAGGCCATATATATATATACATAATATATATATATATATATATATATATTCATATTCGGAATACTACATTACATTGTGACTCATATTTGCTAATTATGTAGCATGATTTTTGAAGCCTTGGCATGAATGGCTGTTTTTTTTCTGAAAAACGCTGTGATCATGACAGGTATCCTGTGGAAGAGTGCTAGTTCTGCAAACCTGTCCAACTGTTCATTAATTCTAACTGATTCGACAGGTGGCGCCAGATAAATAAGATCTCGACAAAATTGTCATTCGACAGGCGGCTGTCCTAAACATTAACGATCAGAGGCTTGCCGCATTTTCCTACTATCGACATACAATTGGAAAATAAAATAATGGCGAGCATCCAGAAGAGTCTAGACCCGTCACCTTGGCGCAGTTGTACAACTGTATTCTGCATTTATGCCAGCCTCGACGCAGTACGCATGAGAACACAAATAATCAATCTCATTTTAATGCCGACCACAACTTTGATATATGTCTAGGCTTCATTCTAAACTAGTCATAGTTATTCAACGAAAACCTACATCCATATTAATAATAATTTATATAACACTTCCTTATCTGACTCACCTGTTCAAGTTAAAGTTTCGCTTTTGTACTCAACAACAAAGTCACACTTAGAAATTATTATTGTTATCATTATTATTATTATAAGTGATTACGGAATCTTGCGTAAGGTTATTTACGAAGTGGGGCTCATTTTAAGCGTACATTGACACTTGTTCAATGCAACATGGAGTGGAATACGATGACAGTGTAGTAGAGGCGCGCTCTCGATCAGTCGACAGCACCAGGTTTCAAATCCGCTCGCTGCCATTTCAAACATTTGCTCAGTTCACGCAAAGGTTTACACGAGTTAGTTACACAAAATATATAGGTACTTTGGGTTTTCCATCAAAACACACAACTGTCCACCTGAAAGAATGAAGAAAAACTAAAACAATGAGACAGCTTGATATACACCTGGACCGAGCGATATGCGGGGAAGGCAGCTCAGAGAGTGACATTCGCAAGAGAATGTAAGCAGGGGCGAATTCATGAAGGAAAGTGGACTGGATGACAGGAGACAGATTATATCGCGTAAGCCTAAGGGAAAAGTGCTTTGCTCATATGTGACACCTGCACACACAAATGGCGCAGAGATTATTGCAATGTCGAGAAAGCGGAACGAGAGGGTACAGGTTTGCGAAGCCTACTCTAGAATTGCTGGTGTGAATACAATCGACAAGTGAATAATGGAGGAGCTGAGGGAGGAGGCTGGTGTAAATGTCATTTTAAAGAAGCTGGTGAGATTTTGACTGAAGTGGGCTGGGCATGTGGAGAGAATGGGAACATTTGGGAAATAAAACAGATGCCAGGAGAGTGGAAGGAATGGGGAGACGGGGACGAAGAGATTTGGATGGATTGGGAGAGGAGTGGAGAATGAATGCGTAAGATAGAGGGGAGTGGAGATGGTTGGTGGAGACACCAATGCAAGCATCGTATGAGGCAGTAATAGAAAAGAAAACAGAAATGGACGACCAATATCAAGGTTGGACATACCGTGAAAGAAGAGAAGAAAAACAGGGAAGTTGGCTCGAGATTGTGACCTTGTTCGTGTTGTTATAGCGGTTTGTTTATATATATATATATATATATATATATATATAGAATATATGCATATATATATATACATATATATATATATATTAGGGTGGCCAAAAAATTTGAAATCAATCATGCAAAAGTCATTCAGGACTTTCAAAAGTGATCGTTATATTCAGTTGTATATACATATAATATTATATATATATATATTTGGGTGGCAATTTTTTTTTTCCGAGAAAATCATTGAGAGGAAAAGACCTCTCAAAGCACCCAAAGTTTTAGTAAAATCGCAATATAGGGATAAATTTAAGAACACAATATCTCAAAATCTACTGAACCTATTTTAGTAAACGTATCACTGTGATCTACGAATCATACAAGTATCACCCCTAATAAAAATTTGCTCAATACATACATTTTTAGTGAAACAGATTTATTGCACTCCAGGATGAACATTTGACATTTCCGGGCAGAGCATTTGTAATAAGGTAAACATACACATATCCCACATATGAAAAGTTCAAAGCAGAACAGCTGTTTTGCCTTATTAAAGATCCATCATCCTCGTCTTCTTTGTAGCCTGAGGCATCAAGCCCACGATGCGATTCTACGACTTGGAAGATGAGCTGGCGCTGCACTTCGTCGTCTGTGAGAGCCAGGTTGAAATGCGTCGCCAGTTAGACGGCTCTCTCTCTCTGCACATAGTCTTGGCGGCTGGGCAACGTCTCAGGCTTGCCGTTAAAAAAGCTACGTTCAATGTTGAGAGCAGTGAAGAAGTTGAGCGAACGTTCCGTTGCAAAATTGGCGAGGTGCACTTCATTGAAGGAGACTTCTCCGCCTCCACCCGCCGGAGGTCATTCTTCTTTGCAGGTGTCTCTTTGCAGAGGCACGGTCAGAGAGGAGCGCCATAGATATTAGGTCTTCACTGAGATACCAGAGATGACCCCTCATCTTCATTGCTGCTGTCTGTACAATCACATCATCCACTTCATCGAAATTCTCCAGGTCACAAAGGAGGCAGAGATCGTTGATAGGCGCACATCTGCTGCTGGCTGCATCTACACATGCTCTGATGTAGATGGTGATCGTGAACAGGCAGATGCGTTGTAGAGCCTGTAGTTCGTGGCTAGTAAACTCGAACTGAAGGCGAATATCTTCAAATAGTCGATCCCTTTTGCCATCCAGCGAGCACGATGGTAGGCGCCTGGTGGGCTGAACTAGTGTATCGAGTCACGTGCACCACCCAACAAGATGATGGCCAGCTGGATGAACTCGAGGTAGTCCTGTCGTGGGTGCTTATTGCAAAGTTGTTCAGTTAGGAACTCGCTTGTTGTATCTTTATGCCTCTCCAGCCATTGCTTCTCGTGTGTAGTCAAGGCACATCCAGATGACCTAGTTGTCTCACTGTCCAGAGATTTGTACTTTCTTTGATCAATGAATGGACAGTTCTCCTTGAATCGTCTGAAGAGCGGGATAATTGGACCCTTCGACACAAATAATAGATCGAAAACTGCAGCGGCAATGATCTTCAGTATATGGTGTCGGCATGCGAGAAAAAGGGTATGTTTTTGAAATGCCTCTTGAATTACAGTGATGGCTTCTGTGTGGGTACCAGTGTTGTCTGATTTTGTGTCAAAGCATAGTCCTGCCACGTGCTCGCCAACGCCCTCAAAATCCCGCAGAAACTGGACGATAGCGTTGCCCATCTTCGCTCCTGTGCCAGATGAAATTCGTGGAATGCCGAGCAACTTTTCGACTCCTTTCCCTGACATTACGATGGACATGCGATCTGATTTTTCACCTTGCCTGTTAGATAATAGTTTTCCATCGAAATGTGCGACGAGAGGTACATATGGGTGGAAATTCTCTCTAATGACCTGTGCGATTGCGACGCGGCCATCTCTAAGTGCTGTGTCGAGTGATATTCTACACAGAGTGAGGTTTGACACATCAACGCCAGCAGCCAACAAAGCAGTTGTCACAATATGCATCGCTTGTGTTCTGTCCAAGCTAGCAACAAACAACGGGTCATCAACAAGACAGCGCCGTGCTACTTTCTTGGTTTTGGGAACTGGTTCGGCCCGCTCAGAAGACTGCGATGATTCAGATACATATATATGTTTGTGGTGATATTTGCTGATAGAGATAGCCACATCAACGTCCAGTGTGCCATCTGAATCCGACTGTTCATCCTGTGATGATTCTGTGAGTGGCGTATTTTCGCTTTTGTCGTTTCTGCTCTTTCAATTTGAAAGGCTTGTCCTCCCCAGCCATCATCATCTTCCTCTCACTGCATTGATCTTGCAGAAACTCCACATCGCGAGCAATGCGGATCAGCTGATCACACTCGGTATGTGCCACACCAAACAGTTCCAGCAATCGACTGCTATACTCAGTTTCCAGCTCAGCCTGCCTCTTACTGCGCCTGTGTTTGTTCTTGCATGTGTTTACATGTTGATGGTAGAGATTCTCCGGCTTCTCGACAGCAATCGGCTTCAGCGTCATCGGAATGTTAGCCAGATGCCAAAACCGCAGCACTTCGCCTACCGCATTGTTGCAGCTTGCAGGCAGAGTCAGCTTCTTCACTTTCAGGTCGTAGAAAACTCACCGCGGAACTTCTCCAATTGTAGGTAGTTGGTCCAGGTTCTCCGTACAAGGAAGTGGTTGCCGAACTAACCACACGTGTGTTGCAGATCTAGTACGAAGCGGCAATCCGAACGACAACAGTTACTGGTTACGCGACATTAAACAAAGCTTACTTACAAATATCTGCCTGCTTAAATTGTGGTGTGTAAATTGCTGCATAATACCAAATGGCCTAAGTGCAATATATAAAAAAATGACGTGATCTACAATGAATGTAAATTATCTATGTAATGTAGTCAATCATATTGTAGTCAATTATGATGCATTACTGTATTTTCTAAAATGAACAAAATCTTACATTTTTCGAATTTTCACAACTGTAGATGATTTATAAACTGATTGATTGTTCTAGTGTCTTGACATAATTATTATGAATAGAAATTAGAACACATAAAATGCTATTAAAATAGATTAAATAGATATTTATATACCGCGTTTTTAAAGTTATCCCTATATCGTGCTTTTACAAAAACTTCGTGTACTTTGAGAGGTCTTTTTCAGTAAATGGATTTTCTGAAATTTTACCACTGTTGTTTCTTCAGCCAACCTCACCTTTTTAGCCCATATGCATCGTATATTTTTTTTTATTCTCACCATGTAAAATTTGGCCACTCTAAATTACATTATTATATATATATATATATATATATATATATATATACAGCTGAATATAACGATCACTTTTGAAAGTCCTGAATGACTTCCTATTAGTTTGCACTGCCCATTGCTTGTCATAACGGTAACCTGGCTATTGCGTATAACGGTCAGTTAATTTGGACCGAAACATTCATAACCAAACTGCCGCTTGCGGGCACCTCAAAGAGAATTCACAATTTCCCTGAATAAAACGTCATCGCATCGGTGCCATCGCGTGTACGAAGGACTATCAAATTGTAATCGAGTCACGCGTGGCATCATCAGCTTGATTCAGCCACTATGTGGCTTCTTTTACTCAAGCAAAGGGGAGCAGAATCAGCTTTGATGTCCAAAATTAGCTCAGAGAAGTCATGGAAGCGGGCCGTAGTAAAATTTACCTCGGCTGCATAGCTAAATATTACAATGGCCCGTTACCTAACACTTGGGGTAGCTCAAATTGTATTGATAATCCTCTAGCGAATCTGGGCCAACTGCGTAGACCTGTTTACAAAACAAACAAAGCAAACTATGTAGCAAGCAGTGAAACCTTTCTATAACGGTCATCGTCGGGCTGCGCAAAATTACGTTAGAGGCAGGTTGCCGTTATGGTGAGTTTCATTACTGAGATACTCACTAGATGGAGCCACAGTATCATTAAATGGTTACGTTGACGTTCGCTAGTTGGTACTGTCGTGAACAATACAAACCTAGAGTTAACAATAATAATACACTACACGACTTGCTATATTCAATTGATGTTCCTTTTTCTTTTCTTTTTCAGAAACAATCAGTGATATAGATAGCTTGTCGCGTGTGTTAACGAAGCTTGCCATATCGCTATGTTAATTGCCAGGTCTATACAGGTGCACTCCACAACAAAATACGATGGAATGTGAACCTGGTACTAAATTACGGTCACCTATCGAGTCAATTCGGTGTCAATTGGATGTGGGCCATGTGGAAATCAATCACGCCCTCCAAGTAAAAGCGAGCATAAACAGCTTTGACGTCCAAAGGAAACACGAGGGTGTGAACGAGTGCAAGGCAAGCATTGCTCCAGATTTGCTAGGGGATTATCAATAGACAATTTGAGCTACCCGAAGTGGTAGGTAATGAGCCATTGTAGTATTTACCTATGCAGTCTCTTCAGCTACGCCAAGCAACCTAGGTAAATATTACAACGGCCCCCATTCATGGCTTCTCTGAGATCATTTTGGACATCAAAGCTCAATCGTCAGACTTAAAAGTAAGGCTTAATAGCCTTGTATATATATTTTTATAGCGAGGCTTATCTTGTGATTTTGTGCTTTTTAAATTTAAATCTGTCCATCTTCAGATATATCTAATGTAGTGTCTGTTTTGTAAATTTATTCAATTATTTATCTGATGATTTGGTCAAACGGGACTTCAAAAGCACGTACGATCTCTCCACGCCTTCCGATATTTGTGCATTGACACTATTGATAGCATTGTGGATCGCGCTTCGCGGCGCGGCGCGGAACGCACGTGAAACAAGGTTAATAATAATTATAATACAATGATAATAATAAGGTAACTTATAGTGCGTCTAAATCCTTGGCAATCAAGCACAGAGGCGCATCAAGACAAAAGGGTTGTCTTGTTACACGTGGCCCAGTATAAGGTTTGACTCCATATATATATATGAAATCAATGGAGTCAAACACACACGCTCACACACGCTCACACACGCTCACACACGCTCACACACGCTCACACACGCTCACACACGCTCGCACACGCTCACACACGCTCACACACACACGCACGCACATACACGCGCGACGTACGCAGCCACAGACACGTACACTCCCACATGCA